>VMDO01000335.1:17249-262957 GCA_007922755.1 Pedetes capensis | reverse complement strand
TGAAGGATTTTATAAAGGTAGTACACAAATGGGAGAGCAGAAATGGGAGCAAAGTGAGGTAAGAAAAAAAAGTAGAAATCAAGAAAGAGAAGAGTAAAGATAAGAATAAAAGGAATCAGAGCCAACTGGGTTACAAACCAGAAGGGTATATCTTTTTGTTTTGCTTTTTATTTGTTCTTTTAAATAGGAACACAAAGTAGTGAGAGATCATGATAAATGACAGCAACATCTGGGGCATGTTTTCATTGGCCTTTTAATGTACTGCAGGAAACAGAACCCCCAAACAGGGAATGCAGATGTTGAGGGGGATGTGGCAAATGTGACAGAAATGAGTCCAGCAGGTAACAGGGTGAGTATGCACCTGCAATGCATACAGGTGGTAAGCACTTGGTTTCAGACTACCCTAGTATAGAAGGCAACAGAATTTCATAAAGCAAGGGAAATAAAAACATGACACACACATCAAGGGCCAATCATTTAATTCAATGTCAAAGGCTTTATTCTGTACATAGATCTTTGATATCTTCACCCTGTCACATATCCTATCTACCCAAACCCAGGTATGCTGAGGGTGATTCTGACAGTTGGTTTTGTTTTTGTTGTTTGTTTTGAGACAGGAAGGAGGACTCTGGCCGCCAACTCTTAATCCTCCTGCCTCAGCAACCTGAATCACTGGGATTATAAGCGTACATCATGGTGACCAGCTCAAGCTCTGGTTTTAACTCAATTCTTTCTTATTAATCTTTCCAATGTATCTCCATCTCTACCTCCTCCCTGAGATCCTGTGTTAGATACTGCAGGGGATGCAAAGTTTGAGTGAGTTGGCTCTATCATTAGGAGTTACCAAGTGAGTAGAGGGAGCAAACAAGTTACTTAAAATACGCCTCCCTTATAAGTGTGCCAAATAGAGGGAAACTCTATTGCAAATGAATTCTTTATCTTATAGCACCTAACACTTTCCTCTTTGTATTAGTCATCCCATCTAGGCTATATATAAGGATAAGGATATTTTTTTTCCTGCTGGTTTTTGTATTCAAGAGAATGTAGCACAGGATCTTACATATAATATGTACTCAATGGTGCTGTGACAGAGGAACAAATTGCTGTGATTTCTCAGTGACTGGAAGTATGGAAGCTTCATGAAGAAGACATGATTGGGCAAGATCTTTGAAAATGAGAAAGACTAAAATGGACACCCCAGAACAAAGAAGGAACATGAAGGGGAAGAATTAAGAGCAAGTCATTCAGTGACAGGACAGTAGCCACAAAAAAGAAGAGATGAGATTAGCTAAAATGTGTATCAGTCAAATGAAGACAGAGACCACTGGGCTGCTTCACTGGGTTTGATATGAAAAGTAATTATAGTTCACTCTGTGTGTGTGTGTGTGTGTGTGTGTGTGTGTGTCCGTCCAACTTGATGGCCTGCAAATATATATGGAGAGTGAATGAGAGAGAGAGGGGTTGAGAGAGAGAGAGAATGAATAAAATCTTTTTGATTTTTTCGATGCTAGGGACAGAATTCAGAGCTGTGTGCATGCTAGGCAAGTACTCTACCACTGGGCTACATCCCCAGTCCTTACTATATAGCTCAGGCTGGCGATGAACTTGCTATGTAGTCAGAATGGCCTTGAACTCTCAATCTTTCCGCCTCAACCTCAAAAGTATTGGAATTACAGGTGTGTGCCACCATACCTGCATATCCAAAGTGTGGCTTTAAAATTCTGGGAGAAAAGAAAACGGAATGATGCAGTCTGAGGAAGACTTCACAAAAATGATATCGGAGTGATCTCATAGGATGATGAGAAACCTCTTTCAGGAAGGGCTCTACAGGAAGATAAAATGAGAAATGATATGAAAACACAAACAGGAAGATAAAATGAGAAATGATATGAACCGCCAGGTGCAGTGGCGCACGCCTATAATCCCAGCAGCTCGGGAGGCGGAGGTAGGAGGATCTCAAGTTCAAGACCAGAGGCAGTCTGCGTAATTTAGCAAGACCTTGTCTCAAAAACTAAAAAAATGGGCCGAAGGTGCAGCTCAGTGGTCCGGCACTTGCAGAGTATGCAAGCACGAGGCCCTGGGTTCAATTCCCAGTAACGGAGGGAAAAAAAAAAGATACAAAAACACAAAAGGGTGCCACAAACTCTAGAACTAGTAGGAAGTCCAGAGTGCTTGGAGAAGAGGGTATTTAAAGAAAAGATCTGAAAGAAAAATTTAGGCTTTGTTATGAGAGGCCATTTCCCATTTTGATTACAAATTTTATAATTTTATAATAAGGGGGCAATCCCCCTTTATTGCCTAGATTGATATAATCAAC
The DNA here is from genome assembly GCA_007922755.1 of Pedetes capensis. Taxonomy (NCBI): domain Eukaryota; kingdom Metazoa; phylum Chordata; class Mammalia; order Rodentia; family Pedetidae; genus Pedetes; species Pedetes capensis. Next base: position 260,640 of record VMDO01000335.1, on the reverse strand, counting down.
TAATGAGTGAATGACCAATTATTTTTAACAATAGAGTCAATGTCCCTGCTCAGGTGTTAAATGAGGCACTGCCTGAGAGGGCAGTCTCTATAATCCCACTTCAGGACATTTGGCTGTTAAAGAGATGATCATTTATAGCTATCAATGACCTAGATCTCACAGATCAGATTCCTAGAAATTTTTGAACAGAACATTATTAAATCCAGAATAGCAGAATTGTTTTGACTTTCCAAATAGAGTGGAACACTGAGTAGGGAATAAAAGCTAGAACATTTATTTACAGAATGAACCGTTTTAAATTGCTAGACTAGAGCAAATCACAGAACACTGAATTATTCTGGGTATTGAACCTTTAATGAAAAATATACATCTCTGAATTCATGACATTGGGAGAAGTAACATTTTTGTTTTCAAGAAATAGTCGTTGTGCTTTCCTCCCAAATATACACAGTTGCTCATCACAAACTCACATGAAATTCTTTAAATAACAACACTTTCAATAATGTGAACTCTGTTCTTGTTATACTTTGTTATAACTTCCTGTGTCTTTGACATATTCAAGAAGTGAGACTCATGCATGGCATGTTTATATTATTCCCTCCTTAGTGAAAGCTCACAGACAATGTCAGGTCTGGAGAGATAAGAGCTGCTTCCAGGACATGAATTCTCATGAGGATTAGGCAACCACCATCTGGGGCTCCAGAGTTTATCTGCAGCAGCTGCCTTCAAAGTATCACACCAGAAAGGGGAGGGGGGCTGTCTAATTCTAAAGTGTTTAACAAGTTGCTCTACCTTGGCTCTGATTGTTGTTCCAGATTGGTTTTTTTTCCTCCTTATAAATAAAAATAAAATACAACAGAGTGACCCTCTCTTCGTAAAACACAGCCAATCAAAAGTGTTACCTATTTAAATAATAAACACATCAGGCACTCAAATGTTTAATATTTAATGTTACAATACACGACAATGAAATTTTAATAATTAATCATTTTAACTATCCAAGTTACCTAATATTATCATCAATAAAGATGTTATCCTCAAAAAAAGGGTAGATACCTTAGTTTTTAAAATTCCTATGTAAAAGAAAAAGCTACAGATTTGATTTTAATCATAAAACATCCTAGATATTTGGGAAAGGCTGTTTTCAACATTCTCAAGTGACATTGAAATAATCAGAACACTAAATTTCATTATACAGAAAGCTTTTAAACAAACATATATATATATATATATATATGTATATATATATATATATATATATGTATGTATGTATAAAAGAACAGTGGAGCTCAAAAATGAACAAGCTAGGAGGAAGAGTTAATTTTAAATGTGCATTTTAAAATAATATCCTACTAAAACTTATTTAACTTTTACAATTATATTTACCTTTTCTAGTACCAAAAATGGTCATAATGAAATGAAGAGCTAGATATTTAAAAAACAGGAAAAATGAAAGTTAATGTTTTCTATAAGGTAAAAGTCTCAAAATCACAGCACAGAAAAATTCCTGTTTCTTTAAATTAGGTCCGCTTTAATTTCAAATATTCTTTTATCTGTTATAGAATCATAAGTTATATTTGTTTATTTGAAGAACTCTTAGCAAAAGACCTATTACTGAAACTAAGTAGACAATATTATTGTTAGTCCCATCTGAGAGCTGAGAAAATGGCTCCATCTGTAGATAAAATTCCACTATAATAAATAGCTTTGTAAAGAATAATGGTTCCTTTATTCACTGTTCATTCAAAATAGATAGCAAATCTATTTCTATAGTGGACAGCATGACCCAGAGAAACATGATGCAGAGACTTAAGTGTGCCAAAATCATAAAACTGGTACCTCATTCTTGAGATTTCTTCCATATTCAAATATCTACATATATTTATATCTCTACTTTTAGTTCATGAAGCATTCTCATATTTCCTTTGCTAAAATCAAATACACATAATTCAAACTCCCAATGCATCTAAAGCTAAGTAGACTGGCTCTTTTTTTAGCTTCCTTTTTTCTGTCATGGTACAATCATTTTAAAAATCACACAAATTCACAACTTCAAAACTCTCTTTCATTCCTTTCTCCATCAATCTTTGTATCAAGTCATCAGGAGCTGGTAACTCTTATTTCAAAATTATTTTGGTAAAATTTTATTTACATTCAATACTACCACTACCAACCTAGTGCAAGTTACCCCTCAGACTCTGTTGTTGCTGTTGTTAGGTGTCGTCCAGTCGTGACCAACTCATAGCGCCCCTCATAGGGTTTTCAATGGCAGATTGTTTGGGGGATTGCCTTGGGAGTGAATTGCCAGGTCTTTCTCCCATTTTGTGGTGCTGGGAATCGAACTCCAAGAGACTGTACAACAGCACTCCATCAACTGAGCTAAATCCTAGCCCTCAGATTTAGACTAAATAAAAGTTTGGTAGGTAGTAGCTGGTAATCAACAAGCTGTGGAGGATAAGACAGGAGGTTTGTGAGTTCAAGGACAGCCTGGGCAACACTTCTAGCCTGCAGCCGTAGCCGTGTGGCATCAGATCCCATCAGATCTCGGAAGCTAAGCAAGGTCAGGCCTGGTTAGTACTTGGATGGGTGACTGCCTGGGAACACCAGGTGCTTGAGAGACTTGACTTGAGATCTGGCTTGAGAGAGAGACCTGGCAACCCACTCCCAAAAATCAATCTGCCATTGAAAACCCTATGAACAGCAGAGAAGCACTGACAATAAGTGTTTTGCCTGTTGTACATAGGGTCGCTATGACTCAGACATCGACTCGAAGGCACCTAACAACAACAACAAGGTAGTGTTTCCACTAGCTAATTTGCAGTAGATCAATCACATTAAATCACCATCACATTAAGATACATGATGAGACTATCATATTAATTATTCCTCCCAAACCAATTTACTCCAACTGTTCTCCCTATCTGTTCTTCTGGTTTAAAATGCCATTTCCTTTCCTCCATATAATTGAATTCTCCTAATGGCTGATTCTCCAGGATTCAAACCCAACTGCTTCTTTCCCTATGCAATATGCTATATTTACATCAAAATAATCATCTTTCTCCTTACTGAACTCAACTGCTACTTCAGAGATACAACACAAGGGTTTGCATGATAATGTCACAAACATTACTGTTATTTTTTGATATGTCTGAAGGAGCCACAAAGAATAAATACACAAAAACTCCTGTGATAGCCTGGCGCAGTGCACGTGATGGTATTCCCAGTAACTCAGGAGGCTGAGACAGGAAGATCCCAAGTTTGTAGCTAGAGGCAGGCTACATAACTTAGCAAGATCCTGTCTCAAAATAAAAAGTGAAAAATGGGCTGGTGGGGTAGGGTGCAGCTCAATGGTAGAGAGCTTGCAAAGCATGTGTGAGGTCCTGGGTTCAATCTGCCAGTACCATCAAAAGAGAAAACAAATAAACAGAAACACTCTATTTTGTATTTTTTTCTCCAATGCCCATATCAACTTATAACATAATAATAACCTGCTAAATGAATTTTCAAAAAAATCATACAAGCATTTAGGTGTGTAGTCGGTGTACTTATAAGAGGTTTCCCTATATAAAAGATACCAGAAACCAAGAAACCTGAGTTTCAGTTCTGCTATAACAAATAAGTGAGTTTCAGTTCTGCTATAACAAATAAGTGAGAAGTAGAGACAAAACATAAAAAGATGTCCTCTGGATACAGAATTTTTTCTATATGATACCTACCTGTAATAAATACTAGTTATACTCTTATAAATGGGATTTTTCTCTTAAATTCCTTTAATTTACTAGAGATTCAATTTGTTACCCAAGCTGTGGATTTATGGGATTTACATTCTTAAAACCAATTCCAGCATAATTTCACAGAGTAGCTTTTCAGAAGTTAACCAAGACAACACCCAAAATAAATCTTCCCTTTGAGAAGACTTTATACTCCATGAAAATAATGAATACATCACATAAATATAAAGCATGATACCTGTACAACCCTAAGCTCTATCCTCATGTTCCACATGTGCCTGGAATCGTTATTACTCTAACCCTCATACTATCTACTATCTTCTGAGATATGTTCTCCCAGTGCTATTATTTCAAATAATTTCATTCTCTACACTAAATACTATTTCATCCTGTTGGGTTCTCTATCTGCGTGATCTAAGATTGTTGCTCGTGCGTTTTCTATTTAACTCTAAACTGCTGTACCACTTACTTAAATGGATTCTCAGTTCTCACATAGGATCTCAGAACCATCTCCTGTATCACGATGGGATCAGGTACATTAATCTGGGTTCTAAATATTATCTAATTTTCTATTAAAAGCACAGCACCAATAAAACTAGAGTATTCCTCAATATACTTAAATGTCCCTATGGCTTAAGTGGGCTGGGATTTAGCTCAGTTGGTAGAGCGCTGCTCTGGAGTCTCTGAGGTCCCAAGTTCGATTCCCAGCACTGCAAAAGTGGGTGAAGGATGTGGCAATCCACTCCCAAGGCAATCCCGAAACAGCCATTGAAAACCCTTTTCAGTTCGCTATGAGTCGGATACAACTTGACAACACCTAACAACAACATGGTGTAAGTGCTAAATTCAGATAGAGTAGCATTTATCCGGATTTTTAGGGCCTGTCCTTAATACACCCACATTTGTATGAAAACTTAACCACAAGTACAAACTCAGAGTCCGTAATCATAAGGTACAAAGAAGTGTCAGAGGCATTCAAAGAGCAGTATCAACATCTGAGTCTGAGTCTAAGCCTAAGGCTGAGTCACAGTATCATAATGAAGAGCAGAAAGGGGATATATTTGATACAAATATCACAGTTTAAAAAGGAAGAAGTCAAGTCGCAAGTCACACAGGAAAAGTTTCATGGAGGAGATGAAATTTCAGGTGGACTTGAGTAGAACTGGACTGATTAGGAAAAAAGGAGAAATTCCTGACAGCAGAGAAAAAGCATAGATGCAATCTGATTCAATAAATATTCATGGAAAGAATTAAGATATACCTACTCTGTGCCTGGCACTCTGCTAGGCATATTTTACAGATGTGTAGTCATTCCTAATAAGCAGGCTTTGTATTATTATTTCCATTTTGTACAGCAAAATACCTGAGGCTCAGAGTCAAAACTGAAACAAATCCTTGGTTTATTGGCATGCACAGTTCTACATTCGTTCTACTATAGCATATTTCCCCACCTATTGTTTGTATAATATCATCAATATCTGTTCCAGTATTTCCAGTTTTATTTTTCAGTGATGGTGCTAGGGGCCTTTTAATCTTCAAAACTTTCCTGCTATGTACTATAGTGCACACCTATAATCCCAGAGACTCAGGAAGCAGAGACAGGAGCTTCACAAGTTCAAGACCAGAAGCAGCCTGCACAATATAGCAAGACCCTGTCTCAAAATAAAAAAGAAGGGACTGAGGGTACAGCTCAGTGGTAGAGCACTTGCCTAGCATGTTCAAGGCCTGGAGTTCAACCTCAAGTCCAAAAAACAAAAACAAAAATAAAAATTAAAAATGAAACAAAACAAAACAAAACAAACAAGAAAAACAAAAAAAAAAAAAAAAAAAAAAAAAAAAAAAAAAAAAAAAAAAAAAAAAAAAAAAAAAAAAAAAAAAAAAAAAAAAAAAAAAAAAAAAAAAAAAAAAAAAAAGCCTTTCTTGAGCTGCCTTTTGGGCCCTTGAAAAGTATTTTAATTCTCAGGTCTTATTATCATTATTCTCCTAAAATGGTGCTATCAAAATAATAGAATCTATAAACCCAAGATATGTTAGTTTTGATTTTTCTGGCAGACTTATATGGAATTACCAGTCTCCTTTAAAGAACAGATAGGCTTTATTGTCACACTGTCATCTATTTACTGGGTTTGACTGTATAGCTAATATTGGTTGTATCAATGTAAACAAACATTGTTGTTGAGACAGGATCTTGTTATGTAGCCCAGGCTGGCTTCAAACTCACGATCCTTCTGCCTCAGCCTCCTGAGTGCTAGGATTATAGGTGTGAACCACCATGCCTACCCTAAAAATGTGTTCTTAAACTGCCATAAATAAATGCATGCCTCAAGAAAAGTAGAAATTCACTGACATGTCTAAGAAACATCTGGCATTAAAAGGTATTGAGTTATTAGGGGCCTCACTGGGGAAATACATGATTATTGTACTTCATGCCTCTCTGGCAAATATACAGATATTCAGACAACTGTCCTCAATAAACCAACTGATCTATAGGACTATTCTCAGCAAAGAATGAGGTACTCACGCTGCCCTACTTTCACCAGAAAAGCAGACCACACATCTACCAAGGAAAAAGAAGGGCACCTTAATGAAATTTTCTTTTTAAGAAAGATTATGGGGAAGAAGGAAGCAAAAATTTGTTTGGGACTAAGAAGTGACACCCTCACTTGTCTGTCCGTTTGCAGTACTGTGAGGGCTTGTGTGTTGCTGTGATGCTGAAAGCTATACCACTGGTATTAGATACTAGCAGGGTCACCCATGGTGGACATGAGCTTCCAGACTAAGACAGACTTGGGAAAAGGACATAGCAGTCCACTCCCAAAACAATTAGCCACTGAAAACTCTATAAATAGCAGTAAAACACTGTCAGATATGTTGCCAGAAAATGAGTCCCCAGGTTGAAGGCACTCAAAAGACGACTGGGGAAGAGTTGCCTCTTCAAAGTAGAATCAACCTTAATAATGAGAATGCAGTAAAGCCCCAGGGACCTCCATTTGCTGATGGGGCATGACCCAAAATGAGAAGGAACAACTGTAAACATCCATTAAAAATTCAATGTGGAATGTACGTAGTATAAATCTACGAAAATTAGAAACTGTCAAAAGGGAAATGGAATACATAAACATTCTAGGCATCAGTGAGCTAAAATGAACTGGTATTGGACATTTTGAATCAGATAATCATGGCCTACTATGCTGGGAATGACAGCTTAAAGAGAAATGGGGTTGCATTCATCATCAAAAAAGACATCTCAAGATCAGTCCTGAAGTCAGTGATGGATAGTATTCTATCCAGGAAAAGGCATGTGACTGTGTGGATAACAAATTATGGAAAACACTGCTAAGAATGGGAATACGAAAGCACTTAATTGTACTCATGAGGAATCTGTACATGGACCAAGAGGCTGTTGTTCGAATAGATCAAGGAAATACTGCCTGGTTTTAAGTGAGGAAAGGTGTATGTAAGAGCTGTATCCCTTCCCCATATCTCTTCAATTGCTATACTGAGCAACAATCTGAGAAGCTGGAGTTTATGAAGAAGAATGTGGCATCAGGATTGGAGGAAGACTCATTAACAATCTAAGTGAGGCAGATGACACAACCATGCTGAAAGTGATGAAGATCCAAGAATACAGTCTTCAGTATGGATTGTTCCTCAACATCAAGAAAATAAAAATCTTTACAACTGGGTCAGTATGCAACTCCACACTCTCTGAGGACCTGGGTTCGCCATTACCGCAAAGGTGGGAGAAGGATGTGGCAATCCACTCCCTAAGTAATCAGCCATTGAAAACCCTTTGAGAGTGGCTATAAGTTAGACACCGACTGGACTGCACCTAACAACACTACCACCACCACCACCACCAAGGTTTAGGCTGACCATACGAACATACATGAAAATTCTTAAATATCACTTAGGAATATGTCTAACAGCCTGATCTACACACAACTTAAAGTGTAGGAAAGCTATCAAAAGGTTCAGACCAGATGGAAAAGAACATCCTGCACAAAAGGAAAAGTAGAAAAAGATGAGGAAGCTAGAAAGCAAGAAGAATCTGAGGAAATGAGTTCGTTGGGTACCAGGGTAGAAAACATAAAGTCTCAAATACCAGTTTAAGGAGCAGGGAAATTAGCAGTATGCATGATAGATTTTACATCAACAAAACAAAAATCCTCACAACTGGGTCAGTATGCAACTTCACAATAAATGGAGACAAGATTGAGGTTGTCCATGATCTTGCTTTACTTGGTTCTACAATCAACACCCTTCCAAGCAACAGTCAAGAAATCAAAAGATGCATTGCTTTGGGAAAAGCTGTGGAAAAAGATCTCTTTAGAGTATTAAAAAGTTAAGATGTCACAGTGAAGATGAAGGTGTGCCTAACTCATGCCATGGTATTTTCAGTCACATCACATGGTGAAAGCTGGACACTGAACAAGGGAGACAGAAGAACTGATGCTTCTGAATGATGGTGCTGCAGACAATTATTGAATATACCATGGACTGCCAAAAGAACCAACAGATCTGTCCTAGAAGAAGGGCAACCAGAGTGCCCCTTGGAAGCAAGGATGGCTAGACTGCGTCTTATGCATTTTGGACATGTAGTCAGAAGGAACCAATCCCTGGAGAAAGATATCATGTTTCAGAGAGTGGCAGGTCAACAAATAAAAGAAAAACCCTCCACCAGATGAATTAACACAGTGTCTGCAACAATGGGCTTAAACATAAATAAGATCATGTGCCTAGAATAGAATAGGGGAGTGTTTTGTTCTGCTGTACTTAGGGTTACTATGAGTCGGACTCGACAGCACTTAGCAACAAACAACAATATGATGGATTTATTTATTTTATGAAGAAACTGAGCAAAAAGACTATAAAAGGTAATAAATATTTACTAATAATTATCCAATCAGTATTTACTAAGTGCTGTGTTCTATGCATTTTGCTATACATCAAAGAAATGAAGATTCCTAACAATTATTATATTTGTAAGTTCAAAATCTAGTGAGACTAATATGCATAATTACATTATGTCACTGTAACAGTTGACAAAACAGCAATATAAGTGGTAAAAATCAATATAAAAATAATAATTTAGTGGGTAAAGATAGCAAATATCTTACAAAAGAGATATATTTGATCCATGTCTTAAAAGATAAATACAATTCCCTTAAGCAGAGAATGGGCTGATAATCAAAACAGGAACTAAAACCTGGTTTGGAGATATCTAGTGAGACTAGAAAGGAGGAAAAAGAAAGTAAGCAAACAATAAATTTGGCATGCTAAAAAAGAAAAATGAGTAAGAATTAATTCTACTCCTAGGTATATGCCCAAAAGAATTAAAAACATATATCCTTGAAAAATCTGTACACAAATGTTCACAGAAACATTACTCCTAGTAGCCAAAAAGTGAAAACAACTCAACTGCTCACCAAGTGATAAATAAACAAAATGTGGTATATCCATACAATATTATTCAGCCACAAAAAAGGCATTAAGTTGTGATAGGTACTACAACATGGCTAAACCTGGAAAATACTGTAAGTAAAAGAAGCCAGTCACATGATTTTACTTTATAAAATGTTCACAATAGGCAATTCTGGAAAGAAAATAGGCTGAGGAGCCAGACTTGTTTCTTTTTCTGTCTTATTTTATATCCATCTATCTCAGTAGAGTTCACCCTGTACTAGGCATACAGTAAATGCTCAATGGTAGAACATTCACTGGTAGCACATATAAAATCGTATATGAAACACCAGAAAATCCAACAACACAGACAGGCTTTCATATACAGTGTGATTTTTTTTAAAGTTGCTATATGAGTCAGACCCAACTTGAATGGCATCTAACAACAAGAACAACATATTTTTCATCAAGGTTTAGATCTTGGCAGACTATATACAGTACAGGTCCATATATCCAAATTGTATCACTGGTGAAATTCTCTTTGTCTCACCATTTAAACTAACAATTTAAAGAAATGTTTTATATAAAACATGGAATAATTATTCTGACATAAAAATAAGACTTTGAAGAGCCGGGCATGGTGGCGCACGCATGTAATCCCAGCGGTTTGGGAGGCAGAGGCAAGAGGATGGCAAGTTCAAGACCAGAGGCAGTCTGCATAACTTAGCGAGACCCTGTCTCAAAAAGTAAAAAAATGGGCTGGGAGTGCAGCTCAGTGGTCCAGCACTTGCAAAGCATGCAAGCGCGAGGCCCTGGGTTCAACCCCCAGTACAAAAAAAAAAGACTTCAATTACCTTTTTTGGATTATTACACATCAAGATACAGTGAATTTTTCTATTTTAGGAGAATAATTATTGTTGATAAAATTAATTTTCTTGTAACCATCAAGAAATTTTAGTTACAATTCCTTCCTGAAAATATTCCAATTATTATTTACTAAATAGGCCACTTCCTCTGTTAGAATATATTTTCTGACTTAAAGATACTTTTTTTTAAAATTTGGGTAGTACAAATATACAGCTTTCAATTCAGTGAACATAAAGTAATTGTGAAATGCAAAACTATTTCACTTTCATTGAAATCAAGGCAGTAAATTATTATTCAAAAGCATTTGTTCATCAATATGAATTTTCATTTCTAAAAGTTTCTATTTGAGGCTAAAATCCTAAAATAGTCCCTAAGTTGCACTACAATTCAGCTACTAAGAAAAAGCCAAGTAATGCTTCCCATGACTAAATGGATTAATTCTTTAGCCCAAACACAATTACTGTTCTCCACATTGTTCCATTGAACATCTAAATAAGCATCCCAAAGCTTATTTCATTCAAAGAAAAGATCCAGACCAAAGAATAATCCCAATGTATGAAGTTTACATTTTATGTAGTTTTTTTTATAAAAGGAAAAAAAAATCTATAAGTGGTAATCAGGAAAAGAAATGAGTCATTTTGGACAGGTGTTGGGGATGACATCTATTGACTAAAAGATATCTTTGTTGAAGGAGTGCCCTGCAGATTCCAGTAGATGTCTTTTTCTCAAACCAACTTATTTTTCTTACTTAGTTCTTGAGTCTAGACATTTCCACAAGTAATATACACATTAGCACTGAAAAGAATAATTCTTTGAAAAATATCCTAATACATGGAAAGAAATACACATTTAATCTGGCTGTTCCTTCTCTTGCTTTAAAATTTTTCATATTCAATCATATGTGAAGAGTGCTGCTTTCTGATCAAGTTTACTAAACACTTTATCCTCTAGTATATTTCTAAATTTCAAAAGCCTTCAGTAATACACATCTGCTCTAGAGAAGAGATACGGCGGAATCAGGTAAGAGGCATGAGGGAAATGCACCATACTGAAATAATTCTCTATGGCTTAAGAATATAGTAAAGTGAATGAAAACAGTTTATTACTTACTAATTTCAGGTCAGAATTCTCGAAGAATGCCAAATCATCTGATTATGGGATGGGCTGCCTTTTTAACATTTTGCTGTTACTGATATGTTTACATACAAACTAGGTGACTACACCTAGTAGCGTTGGAGAAAATATGCCTATATGAGAGTCTAAACTAGATAACCTATAGGGCTTATTCTCACTTCTAAGACTGCCCATTTCATTTCCACTTTTATCTAAAATTGTGAAATTATAATTGCTTTTTCACCTTTTCACCTGCACAATGCCCACTGTGAAGCCATTATCATATTATTGTTGCAATATTAGTTGTTAGAATTTTTTACTCTTTATAATACTTTTGCATCTAACTAAAGGATTGTTTAATGTTAGATGACCTACAGGTTCTACCTCAAAGGACTTTCACTGACAATGCAAATGTACTTCCACAAAAATCAAGCTGTTTATCTTTGATCTCCTAATGCAAACTGCATTGATGCATTGCATTATTGGAAACTAGACTGCAGCTAGCAGGCAGGTGAAATGTTTTGTTTTGATTTTTGCCTTGGTACAGAAATGAAAATAAAACATAAAATTCCTATGCAGCACCGATTTGTGTTTGTGTTCACTAATAAGAGGTTAAACAGTTTGAACCTCACCTTTAGCAACTGCAGGTATAATCGGATTAATCTGAATGGTTATTAGTGCCCTCTGGAATTCTAATTAGCCAGAGGGACAGCTGATGCAGACAGCTTTTCGGAAGGAGGCGGGATTATTCTCTCAATCAGAGTTCAAACTACTCTCTGAGGAGCACCCCTACCTAATTCCCGTAGTCCACCCATTTTAGTAGTAGCACAGAGGGTGAACAGGGGGGTGGTAAAGAATCTGAGGAGATACAAAGGGCCAAAAGCTAAAAATATTATGGAACTTTTTTCAAAATGAGAAAAAAAATTTCAACACACTTGTTTAAAATGTTCTGGTGATTAAAAAGAGAGAGAAACCTAATGTACTTCTAATATGTACAACAAACAAAAAGGACTTGCTAGAAAATAACTTAGATATTTGGAATAGGCTCTTACTTAAATAAGAAAGACATAAAAACAAAACCATATTTCACTTAGGAAAATATTTCATTACCCTACTCATCTAAAGAAGCAAGTATCTCCATGGCCAAAAATGTTTTTCTAAATTTTCCCAAATTCTAAATTTTCTAAATTTTCACATACTCATAAATTGGCCAGTTTCCTTGTGTAGGCTGAAATATGTATACTCTTTGCTTCACTTGTTTTAAACTTTTCAGTGATTTCAAAAATATATCAGGAGTTCCAACTCCAAGTAGGATGGAATAAGAGCACACTACACCCTGTCCTTCCCATTGAATGCAAATATAAAACATGAATAGAATGGATAAAGCAACTATTTAAGGCAGATCAGGGATGATCAGAATTTGAATCACAGACCCAACTCGATGGCACTCAATGAGGATGACAGACTAGGGAAATTTACCACTTTACCCTTTGGCATTTATTCCCTGGCCTCATTCAATACAGGCAAACCTAGAAATAGGCATTCAAGGGTAGAGAGAATGCCAGGAAAAGCCTCCTAGTTATGGCTTGCAGACCAGGAGAGCAGTCTGCTAATGTCCAGATAGAGTAGAGGAAATTCCCCAAGTTCTTTTTTTCTTTTCTCTTTTTTTTCCCTTTTCAACATTCTCTTGTATCCCAGTCCCCAATAAATCTTATGATGGTGAAGGCAGCAAGAACAGCAACAGTGGGTTATATGGGAATCTAAAATTGTGAGGGAGGAAATCTTCCTCTTCAACAGGACGGCATGAACTCCTGTTTACTATCTTCCTGCTACTTGACATCAAAAGGTCCAGTTCTGTGGACAGAAGACCAAAATGGGGAGGCCCAAGCACCAAAAGGTCCCAAGGAGATAATGAAAAGGAAGCACAAGAAAGTGGTCGCAAAAAGCTGTTTATAAACACCTGGTTCACTCCTATATACTCCAAGACGTCCACATACGGAGCTGATGCTAAAAACAGCATACCACAGAGTTTGAAACTGAACTGCAGGACAGATAACTACTCAGTTCCCAGGCAGGACAATACTTGGCACACGTGCAGGACAAATCTGGACAAGATGGTAAAGATTTTGTAAAAGAAATTGATATTAAATCATAATCCACAGACAGTTGGTCAGAAAATAGATGATACAACAATACATATACACACGGGGGAGAATGAGGGAGAGGATATAACCCAAAAATGCATATGATTTTTTTTTTACTACACATTAATCCAAAGTTTCTGTAAAATATGTAAGTTGATAAAAGAGTAACCAAAACTGATGCAATAGTTGCATAATGGAAACTGCATAAGCCTTATTACTCTGTACCCCATCAACATTTATAAAAAAAGAAAGTTGGTTAGAACATCCTTGTTGTTGTTGTTAGGTGCCGTCGAGTCGGTATCCGACTCATAGCGACCCTCTGTACAACAGGGGAAACACTATTGTCAGTGCTTCTCTGCTGTTCATAGGGTTTTCAATGGCAGACTGATTTTTGGGAGGGGGTTGCCAGGTCCTTCTCCCAAGCCTACAGCCTCTGGTGTTCCCGGGCGGTCTCCCATCCAGGTACTAACCAGGCCCGACCCTGCTTAGCTTCCGAGATCTGACGGGATCAGATGCCACAGGGCTACGGCTGCAGGCTTAGAACATCCTACCTGAGCCCAATTGCCTACCAAAATAAAAATATTAATATTCACCATAGGATTTAACCAAAGAAGTCTCATAATAAATAAGTTGCTCAGAACATACTGCAAAACAATTTGACACATGAAAAGTCAAGAAAATCTAAATTTATGAGAAAAGACAATTAACAGATGCCAACATAAATAACATAGACAACAGATTTATCTGACCAATATTTTTCCAGCCATTATTAAAATGTTACAATAAGATCAAATGCTCTTATGATGAACAGAAAGATGGAAAATTTCTTTAAAAGAATAAAAATAAAACAGCCAGGTGCTGTAGAGCTCATTTGTATTCCCAGTAATTCAGGAGGCTAAGGCAGGAGGATCACAAGTTCAAAGCCAGAGGAAGCCGATCCAATGGAGAGAGAGACTGTCTCAAAATCTTAAAAAGGGGGGTGGGGTGTACAGCTCCATGGTAGAACACCTGCCTAGTATGTATGAGGCCCTGGGTTCAACCCTCAGTACCAAAGGAAAACAAACAAAAACCAGAAGATACAGAGAGGCAGCAAACTAAATATTCAGAAGCTAAAAAGTACAATAACCAAATGAAAATCTCACTAGCTAGGCTCAACAGCTGAATGGATATGAAAGAAGAAATCATCAATGAATATGAAGGTATATTAATAGAAAGAATCTAATCCTAACAGAGCTAAAAAGAAAAAAAAAAAAAAAACCCCGAGAGATGCAAAGGAAAGAGAGGAACAAAACCTCAGGGACTTGAGGGGCTATAACAAGAGTCTGATATTCATTTCCCAAAATTCCAGAAAGGAGAAGATATGAAAGAATAAAGAAAAACTACCTGGGGAAATAATGGCTGAACACATACATTTCCAAATTTAAGTTTTAGTTCCATTTTTTTATAAGGGAACAAAATTGGAATGAGTAAGAATTTCCCATTAGAAACCACAGAGACTACTAGGAAATGATACAGCATTTTTAAGTGCTTATTTAAAAAGAAAGAAAAGAATAACTATATTCGTGGAAAATATCCTGCAGGAATGAATGTTTAAAATATTCTCAAATGAAAGAAAACTAAAAGAATTCATTGCCAGAAGACCTGCTTGCTCTAAAAGACCTGCCAGAAGTAGTTCTTCAGAGTTAAGAAATAATATGGTACCAGAAGGAAACAGGACATTAGGAAGGAAGACACACAGAAATGGAAAGGGTCCTCTCCAAAATACTTTCATTTTGAATACAGAAAGTAAAAGGTATAACCAATGTGATGAGGTTTTCGACATAGATATAAATGTTACATAAGATTAAAAAAATCAAACTGAAGGATAACCTAATACACAACAAGATGGCAAAAAAAAAAAAGACATCATAAAAGTATCACTTGCAACTTTTAAAGAAAGGCAACTGTGAAAAATCAGATATCCATAGTTCTTCAACAGCAAAGCCATTTTCCCCATTTCTTCCTACTGATCCTCCCTTCTCCCTAAGTGGAAACAACATCAAATAGCATGTAAGCACCTACTTGTACATGGTATTGTCAAGGCCACAAATGAAGACATTTTTGTCTTTTAGTTTATAATCAACACTACTCCAACAGAACAGAAATGGTAAGAATTGGATTAAAAAAAAACTGAACAATGATTTAAAGACTCAAAATACATATTTTAAAACACTAAAATATCAATATATTCATTCACAAAGAAAAGGCACTGAAGAATTAGACCACTGTTTGTTGTTCTCTTATTTTAGAACGGCAAGCTATTCCTAACACAAAAATATACTTAATTTTTCTAAGTCTGAACTCTTTTTGAGTGCCAAATTGGAGATTGTTCCATTTTATAAATCCTCAGATACTGAGTAAATGCAAATTCAGACACAGAGAAGCAAATACTTTGAAGAAAACCAATATCATCCCCCATGTATTAATTAAAACCTAACCTCGGAAATAAATTAATCCTTAATTCATCTTGTTCTCAAAGATTCTGTTTTTGGTCCATGGACAAACATATCTTTGAATCTGCAAGTCTTCTGACGGTATAAACTTTGTTTCTTTTAACTAAAATGCATGATCTTCAGCAATACTAATACATTTTTAAAATGCAGGCAGACCTTAGTCATTGCCAAGTGTCCTCAATGTGTTTTTAACATTCTAAAGATTAAAAAAAAACAACATAATGTCATAAATCCTATTATGGCACATAATCTCTAAATGACATTCAAGAGGATAAAAATATACAGCATCCTAATGAACTTTATATTTTATAACTCCTTTTACACTGAAGATGAGAATCTAGTTACTTTGGATAAATCTTTATGAAAATTCCTCCCATAGGTATTAAAAAAATATATTCTGCTCCTCCTAAGAATCAGTTATTTTGAAAATGATTTCAGCCCTAGAAGTGGATTCACCTCCTCCATTTCTTTTGCCCCAAATTTCAACATTGTTTATATGTTATCCATAAGAGGCGCAAAAGGAAAAAAGAAAGGACATAAAAATCTAAAAATAAATAACAAACTAAATACACCTCATATAATCATGTTCAGAGGTGGTGGTGGTGGTGTTGTTTTGGTGCTAGGGACTGAACTCAGGACTTCGCACATGCTACTAGGCAAGTAGCACTCTACCATGAATCTATATCCCTAGCTCTACAGAACAGTTTTAGTACTCTAAAAATATTAAAGCAAAGAGTGTTTAACACAAAATATTCCCCTCCTCTTTCACAAAAAAATCTCATTGCAAAAGGGAAAGAGTTCAAACAGTATCATTAATATCATGTGCAAGTAAAACTGCTAAAGAAGATCATTCAAAAGTGACCACAGCGTATACTGATAAGGGACTGTCGGAAAATCAAGCTGGACTCTTAAGAGGGTGTGGAAGGAGGGTATCATTGCTGACATCAGATAGATTAGCCAAAAGCAGAAAATACCAGTAAGATGTCTATGTTTCATTGCTATGCAAAGGGATTTGACTGTGTGGATCACAATTTATGGATAACATTGTGAAGAATGGGAATATTAAAACCCTTAATTGTACTCATGATGAATCTATACATTAAGCAGAAGACAACTGTTCAAATAGAACAAGAAAACACTGCTCGATTTAAAGTCAGCAAAGGTGTGCATCAAACCTGTATCTTTTCACCATATGTCTTTAATCTCTATGCTGAGCAAATAATCTGAGAAGCTGGACTTTATGAAGAAGAATACGGCATCAGGATTGGAGGAAGATTCATTAGCAAACTGTGTTATGCAGGGGATACAACTTTGCTTGCTCAAAGTGAAGAGGATTTGAAATATTTACTGATGAAGATCTAAGAACACAGCCTTCAGTATGGATTGCACTTCAACATCAAAAAAACAAAAATCCTTACAACTGGTTCAATAAGCAACTTCACGATAAACGGAGAAAAGATTGAGGTTGTCTAAGATTTTGCTTTCCTTGGTTCTACAGTCAGCATCCATGGAAGCAGCAATCAAGAAATCAAAAGACACATTCCGCTGGGAAAAGCTGTTGTGAAAGGCCTCATTAAAGTGTTAAAAAGTAAAGATGTCACAATTAAGACAAAGGTGCACCTGACTCATACCATGGTATTTTCAGTCACATCTTATGCTTGTGAAAGCTGGACAGTGAATAAGGGAGACAGAAGAAGAACTGATGCTTTTGGAATTATGGTGCTGGAGATAAATACTGAATATACCACAGACTGCCAAAAGAACCAACAGATCTGTCCTATAAGAAGGGCAACCAGAATGCTCCTTGGAAGCAAGGATCGTTAGACTGCATATTACGTATTTTCAACATGTCATCAGGAAGGACCAATCCCTAGACAAATACAGAATATTTCACCTAGATGGATTGGCATAGTGTCTGCAACGATGGGCTTACACATAAAAAAGATGTGTATGGCACAGTATCAGGTAGTGTTTAGTTCTGTTGTACATAGGGTCACTATGAATGGGACCCATATCAACACCACCTAACAAACCAATAATCCAATAATGCTATCAAATTGTGAATCCATCAATGGATTAATTCACTGATGAAAGCAGAGCCTGCATGACTCAATCACTGACCAAAAGCCCTTCCTTTGAACACTGCTTGCAATGGGTCTTCAATTCATGAGCCTTTTTCAGAATATCCTGTATCCAAACTGTAACTTCCACAAGAAACTAGAAAGATAGATTTGACAGAATCCAGAGTGGTCCTAAGGGAATACGCCATCCCAAAATGTGAATCCTTTTGTTTTCATGATCAGTTAGAATCAATTTCATAAAAATATTCATATGTAGAAATAATGCCTCTCAGAAGTCACAACAGACCCCTCTAAGTATTCAAAGAGTTTAATGCCCTCACCACCAAAAGAGTCATCCATGCAATTGCTTTTTATTAAGTATGCTTGGGCAAACTAACTTATTAAGACAACCTATCCCAGGCTTGGCATGAAGTCAAAAAAAAAAAAAAAAAGGGAAGAAATTAAAATTTTGGTAATAAAATAACATTTTTGCCAGTACCCTGCATTTGTAGGAGAAGGATGTGGCAATCCACTCCCAAGGCAATCCCAAAAGTCAGCCGTTGAAAACCCTCTGAGGGTTGCTACAAGTCAGATACGACTCAACAGAACCTAACAACAGCAGCAGCAACAACCCTGCATTTAGGAGGTTGAGGCATGAGGTTCTCAAGTTCAAGGCTAGCTTGGAGTATGTACCAAGACTCTTTCTTGGAGGATAAGAAAAAACCAGCATTTTACTAGGTACGACAGTCAAGGGTCCAATGAAGCCTGAAATCTCTTAGGTATGTAGGTCAAAGACAGAATCAGTGTCCTTACAACTCTGCAGCACTTCTAAATTCCCACAGATGGAAATACATATAACTTAGTTATTTTCATTCTTTCTCTTTCTTTTCTTTCTCTTTCCCTCTTTTCTATTTCTCTTTCCTTCTCCTTCCTTCTTCCCTCTGTTGGTGCTAGGGATTGATCCCAGGGTATTGCACAGTCCTGAACACACTCTACACTGAGCTATATCTCCAGTCTCTCAGTAAGTATTCTTAACTTTATTCCCTTCCGCTTCCCCCACAAAAAACCCTGGCCAATTAACACTCAGCATGAACTGGTAGAATCTCCATAGTCTCTCCTAGTTTACAAAAAGTAGAGGGGACAAAAAGAAGTGCTAAATATCATCATAAAGGTGCAATTAGCAAATCCAGAATGTGGGACAAGATTAGAAGGCAACATAGCACTGTTTTACATGTCTGGACTCTGAAGCAAAACTCCTTGGTTTCAAATCTTAAGTCTCCCAATTACTTGAGCACATTACTTTACCTCTTCACACTTACTTCCTCATCTATACATGAGAGATAATAGTACCAGCACAACAGATTATTGTGGGAATGAAATCAATAATACAGTCAGCAAAGCACAATGAACAAATATTTGCTATTAGTACTGCCATACTTGCTTTGTAAGCTGAAATGCATCACTGTTAATTTGAACTATATAAAATTACTATTTTTGTAGGTCAAATTACTTAGTGCAGGGTGCCATGGTGCATGCCTGTAATTCCAGGGACTTGAGAGGCTAAGGAAGGAGAATTAAGGATCTGACACCAGAGGCAGCCTGTGTAATATGGTGAGACTCTGTCTCAAAGTATAAAATAAAAAAAGGGCAAAGAGTATAGCTCAGTGGTAGAGCACTTGCCCAGCATGCTTGAGGGCCTGGGTTCAACACTCTAGGACTAAAAAACAAAAAGAAAGGAAAAGAAAAAAAGAAAAAAAACCTGTAAATATCAATAAGGCTTTAGTTCAAATGATGAAAGAAACAGGAGCCAAGAAGAAACTGCTACGAATGCTTAAAGGGCCTAAAAAGCTACTGATAATGCGAGAATGTACTCATACAGCTTCTCTACAATATAACTGAAGGTAAAAGATTTCTGTAGCAAGCTGAAAACAAACTGCATTTCAAGTAATAAAGCATATAATTCACGATGACTGACATTTAAGGCAACCAATATTTTACACTGAGTTGATTTTGAAAGCTGAACTAATATTTTGCATTCCTCTGAGTCACAAAATGAAATGTTCTTACAATTTCAAATGGTGCATAGTGTACTGTTGTTTGCTGAATTAAAAGATGCCTAATTTTGATCACACAAACATTTTACAAAGCTATCACAGATATAAAATGATTCTTAATCCAAGTCTCTAAAAGTTTTTAATCAACATAATCTATTAGAATATTTACATTTCATAAACATTTACCTTGATTTTTGTATAAAATTACTCTTATTTTTCAAAAGACTCCCAGAACGATACGTTTCTCCAATTTAACAACATATTTACAATCTACCTTAATGGCTGTTAGTCTCACAAACAAAAATAAGTATGCCAAAATCTCAAAAAATTACAGTGAAATTTCAAGGCTGTTTGATGCACATCTTCCAAATTACTACAAGATAACTAAAAGATACATAAAAACACAATAAAAATATTGTTATAGAGATATGTGCAAATCTGTATGATTAACAATAAATTAGGATTACTTTTAGGATTTTATAGAAGTCTGATACCTATAATTTTATAATTTTTTAAAAATGTACAAGGCCAGCCCATTTTCCTTAAGCAGTTCAGGTTCAACGGTTTCCCTGTCAATAGTTTCAGGCCTCTCAACATCAGATGAAAGCCTTAAATATCACACAATGAACAATGACAAACTCTTCTGGTAATAATCTCCCTATCACCAACAACTTATATATTTGTCTATCCCCTCTTTTTTAATTAATGTAATTCCCCTTTGTGAAATTTCCAGTGGTTTTTAGCATACTCAGAAAGCTGTGTAACCATGACCACTAATTCTAAAACATCTTCTATAGGTCCTATAATCAAAAGAGTCACTCTCCACTCCCACCTCCTGCTAGTCCCTGATAACAACTAATCCATCGTCTTTATGGATTTGCCTGTTTCAGACATTACTTACGAAAGACATCATAGAATATGTGACCTGATTTCTTTCACTTGGCATGTTTTCAAGGTTCATCCATATTGTAACATGTATATACTTCATTATTTTTATTGCTGAATAATATTCCACTGTAAGGATATACCACATTTTGTTTAAGCATTAATCAGTTAAGGGATATGTGAATTATTCCCAAGTGCAGGCTATTATGAATAATGCCACTATAAGTTATTCACCCATTTTAAGATACATGACAAAGTTTTGAAACTAAAGAAAATTACAGAGGAGCTAGAGGAAGACTCTGAGGATCCTAAAGTCAAACTAAGCAATAATACAAACAAGTAATACACATTGAGTAGCCCTTAACTGAAATGCTCAGAAACAAGAGTATTTCAGGATTTTTTTCTAATTTTGGAACATTTTCATATATACAATGACATCTAGGGGGTGGAACCCAGGTTTAAAAGCAAAATTCACTTATATTTCATAAACACTTTATACATATAGCCCAAAGATAATTCTATAAAAATTATTGGTGTCCCTGAATTTAGTGTACAACCCTGTCACATGAAGTCAAGTGTGGAATTTTCTACATGGGCCATCATCATGTCACACACAAAGTTTTATATTTTGAAGCATATTAGATATAGAGATTTTTGGGGGTTTTCAGATTAGGGATACAACACTTACAGTACCTTCTTCTATAGCTATAAACTCTGCACCGCTGAGTTCACTCATTATACATTAAGTATCATCTGGACAAGTAAAACAGAAAAAAATCCAATCTATTTTTTGCAAATCATGAATAAATAGGAAGAACAAGGTAATAAAAAAGATAGCTATAAAATATAATACTCTTCCAAGTAGTGTCCTAAGTTTATTACACTGATATTTACAAAAGAAAACTTGTATTTCTCAACTCATATTTAACTTAAGTATTTAAATAAGATTAAATTGTTATAATGATGAAATTATAAATTTATAAAGAATATACCAAATGTGTTTATATTTATGTATCTGTACATTTTTACAATATGAACTACCTTCCTAAAGCACTATGGCAAAAACTTTTGCTAAATATTCAGGAAGATTCAACTCCCAAAATTACATTTTGTAAATTAAAAAAAAAAAAGAAAACTGACTAGAGGTTAAATATTCTACATGTTTGAAAGGAAAAAATTAATTTTCTTGACTGGTGATTAAAAGCAATTTGATAAAAAGCAAAACTCAAATATCTGCCTGAAAAATATAATTTCAATTAAAATTATACATAATACAGCCAACAATCTCCAAATGTCACAATTGAAAAAAGAACTTACATTTTATCAATTCAATAACCTTCAAGTCAGTATTTGTGTTTTATGACAATGGACAACAAAAAGTTATTCAAGTAATATTCTTCTCCTATAAATAAATGGGGGCTGGGATTTAGCTCAGTTGGTAGAGCACTGCGCTGCAGTCTCTGAGGTCCCGAGTTCAGGTCCCAGCACCCCAAAAATGGGAAAAGGACCTGGCAATCCACTCCCAAGGCAATCCCGAAACAATCAGCCATTGAAAACCCTATGAGGGTTGCTATGAGTCGGATATCGACTCAAGGGCACCTAACAACAACAACAACAACAATAAATAAATGGCATGTTCAAAATAGTCTATCAAAATGAACACAGGATTAAAAAGACCTCCATTGATATGTGCAATTTTATTCTGTTATGTATCAGCTAAAAATAAATTTAAAAAACAAAGATTATTTTAAAAACATGGTTCTGTGGAACTATACCAATTTTCAAAAAACAAGTACTGTTTTACTACATACCAAATATCCTAAAAAGCCCTGATTTGTGCTACTGTCTTACTAGCATTATAACTCTTTACATTTTTTTTCAACTCACAGCTTTACTTACTAGCCAGTGAACAATGTCTCCTCCCCCATCTCAAGAGGATATTTATAGGAGAATTCTATATTTAAAAATCTACTTTTAATAAGCCCCTCAGGGGAAGTTTTCATTTAAAGAAAAGAAAGTGACAAACCATTGTTGTATAATTTTTTTGCTGCAGTATTAAACTATGTTTAAACAATTAAATCTAGTTTGTTACATTTATAAAATATCAATTATACTGAGCCCAATTTTTAATTCAAATTCAATAAATATTTATTGAGTGGAATAGTATATACCTAACACCATGTAAGCACTGGGATAAAAAATAACCATTTTGGTTTTCCCTATCTTTTTCCTTCCTTGTCCTTATGGTCAACTCAAAAAGTCAATCAATGAAAGATGCCAGCAAAGGAATACTACCCTCACTTATTACATACTTTAAGCTTATGCTTATAGATTCTAAATTCAGAATTCAAATAAATACCAACTATAAAAAGGAATTCACAAGCATCTGTTTTTCTGTAGGGCACTCATCACTGAGGGGTAAAATTTTTCTTGTATGCATCATGAAGGAAGATCCTTTTTCCATGTTGTTGGCAAAACTGTCAATCATTTTGATGAGCAGCAAATAAATGAATGCCCAATGATGGGATTTTGTATTATCCTTAAAAAAGAAATCCATCAACTAAACATCAACAGGTAAATGTTTATACTCGACAGCCATCAATTTCAACTATCCATGCAAAGAGACAGGTGAGCTGGACTGGTAAACCTCGAAATTAGAGAGGTATTAATCGTCTGCTTCCAGCCAATACAAACAGATGTTATTTTTAAACAGGCAAAATCATCTCTTCCACTGAAATTTATTTGCAGCAGATAATGTTCTGTTACATTTTTAATCAAGCAGATGAAGTTACATTTAAATTGAAAATCTGCTTCACTCAACTAATCAGGCAAGTAAAATTCAGAGATGATTGAATGGCATTACACAGCACACTATTACAGCAGGTAAATTGGGAAATTTACCTGTCACACCACATAGCATATTGTTCAGCCACTGCATCTGCAACTTAGAAGCAAAGTACTAAGACAAAAAGGGAAAGGCATGTTAAACAGACTTATAAATTGATTATGTTTTATGAAAACATTATTTAAGCTGCCAGCAAAATAAATAAATAAATAAACAAACAAATAAATATCTTTTAAAAGAAAAAGGTAGGGAAATAACACTACCTTCTCAGGGACTCAGTGAAGATATACATGGGTTATGCTTATCTATTTCATGTAAATAATCATGCCTGGTTATCCTGAAAATCAAGATATAACTCAGACTAGGGAAAAGGAGTAAATATTATATCCTAAGGAAAAGCAAAGAAATAATGACCACATAGTACCAAGAATATGATCATCAAACACAAGAAAGAATAAACACTTTAATAAGAACAAACATTACAGTGACTTGCAAAATAAAATGACTAGCACTCATCCTTAAATCATTAATTTAATACACAATAAGAACACCACATCTAAAAACTTGCCAATTCAACCTATTTATAAAATAGCCATTCTATTATAGTCACTCATAGTTCCCTATATAGTTAGAGGAGAAGGACCCGGCAACCCACTCCCAAAAATCAATCCGCCAATGAAAACCTTATGAACAGCAGAGAAGCACTGACAATAGTGTTTCGCCTGTTGTACACAGGGTCGCTGTGAGTCGGATACCGACTCGACAGCACTTAACAACAACAACATATAGTCAGGAAGTTAACATTTTTTAAATGCCTTCAAAATTTACTTTCACAGACATTCAAAAATATCAAATGATTATTTCAGTTTTTTCAAGAGAAACTCAAAGTTTATTTTCATTGCTTAGTATCTGTAAACTCAAATATTTTTGCAGCAACAAGTAAACTTCATACCACTGCTTATGACAATAATGATGAATTACTCCAACACCAAATACCAAGTTACAACTTTATATTCTAGTTATGTTTTTATTCCTCACAACAACCTTTGACATATATAGGCTTATGTACTAACCATTGTGCTTTTTCTTTCTTTTTCCTTTTATTCCTTCTCTTTCTACTCTCACTCTTGTCTTCCTTCCTTCAGTTTCATCTTCTCTATTTTCTCTTCCTTTTGCCCCTTTCTTTTTACTTTTTTTCGGGAGAGGGCATTAGTAAGGGGACTAGAAATAGCAAAACACTGGAATGTGCTGTAAGTTACAGAGACAGGTAATGTTACTGTTCTGTGTTTAATATAGAGTGAACCCACCTTAATTTTCCACCAGGAGTGACATATCCACATCTCGTTACAAGGTTGATTAATGGAGCTAGTTAGAAAGCATGCACCCATGAGCAGGATGTCTTAACTATCAGAGCACCATTTTCTGTAAATTTCTGGTTAGGGTTATGTTCATTTTGTGTTACTATAATGTTGTTGTTGTTGCTGTTGTTGTTGTTGTTAGGTGCTGTCGAGTCGGTATCTGACTCATAGCGACCCTCATAGGGTTTTCAATGGCTGACTGTTGCAGGATTGCCTTGGGAGTGGATTGCCAGGCCCTTCTCCCATTTTTGCAGTGCTAGGAATTGAACTTGGGACCTCAAAGACTGCAGCACAGCACTCTACCAACTGAGCTAAATCCCAGCCCGTTACTATAATAGAATGCCATAAACTGGGAAATTTATATGGAATTTATTTCTTAGAGTTTTGGAGGCTGGGAAGTCCCAGGTCAAGAGGTAACATGTGGTAAGGGTCCTTCTTACTGAATCATGACATGACAGAAGGCCTCACATAGCAAGACAGAGCAAGTGAGCATTCAAGTTCCAGTATCTTTCTTACTACTCTAACAGTCACTAATTTCATAAAAGGAACCCCACCCTCAGGACATCACCTAATCCTACCGCCCAAAGACCACCACTTCCAAATCTCATCAAGATATAATTTTGAGGATTAAGTTTCTAACATATAAACTCTAGGGGACACACTCAAATTATAGCAGGTTAGAGTAGTTTTAGGTTTACTGAAAAATTGTGAAGACAGTACAGTTCTTTTATATCCCACAACTCAATTTTCCCTAATAGTTACATCTTACATTAGTATGGTAAATTTGTCAAAATTAATGAACCAGAATTAAAACCTTATTAACTAAAGTCTATACTTTATTCAGACTTTAGTTTTTACCTAATATTCTTTTACTATTCATGGATCTAATCCAAACACCATTTTATAGGTAATTAAGTCTCCTTATGCTCCTCTTGGCTGTGAAAGTATCTCAGGTTTTGTGATAATCTTGTCAGCTTCAAGGAATAATGCTCGGGTACTTTATAGAAAGTCCCACAATTGTGACTTGTCTGATGTTCTTCCCATGATTAGGATGTGGTTATGAATTTTGGAAGGAAGGTCTCAGCGATGTCACTCTTATCACATCTTATCAAGTGGAAATGCTACCAACTTAACTTATTGCTGACGACACTGGTCTTGAACACCTGTCTTACTGTGTTCTCCCTTAACCTCAACCTTCACAAAAACTGCATATATATTTTTCTTTTCTTGGGCATGGTCTCACTATGTAGCCCAGGCTGCTATATACCATGAGAATATATACATGAGAATATATACATGCCCTTATCTTTTATCTTGAACTTGAGATCCGCCTGTCCCAGCCTCTCAAGTGCTAGGATTACAGGAATGTACCTCTATACCCAGTGCACTTATACTTTTCTAAACTTCAAAGGTTCTAAAATGATGCACTGCTATTCTTCATTTTTGAAGATGGTGATTTCAACAGCTCTTAGGTGTATCTGAATGGGGCAAGAGAAATAAAGAAAAAAATACAGCTGTGCTTCCCATCCTGTGTGAAGATTAGTCTTTGTGTCATTACTTGCCATGATTATTCTATCATTCTACCTCTGACCCCGCTCCTTGTTTTCAAAAAGTACAAAATTGAGGGTTGCAACTGGCTAACCATTAAAACTATACAAGAGAGCTTTAAAAAATATTGTTGTCTAGAACACAATGTAATCAGTCAGACTTGGAAACTAGTAGTTTTGTTAAAACTCTCCAGGTTATCCAAATATAGAGACAATGTAGACAATCACAGGTCTAAGGCCTTAGCTCTATACTGACTTTTACAGTGCAGATTGATCTGTCTTTCCATTTACAGTATATTGTTTGGGGTTTACATTTCTTGCATCTTTTGAGTTTTTCCCTAAATTTTTCTAGCTTAAATGAACCCTATATGACTTAAATAATAGGAACACTTCAATGCCATTTGAACACTGGTAGATTAAGCATAATCAGAAGGTGAAGACAATGACTGACATTTCACAGTATTACTAATGATAAAATATACATATTCCAAGGTGAAGAACACAAAAGGCTAAGTACTAAACTGTTACCAACAATGACAGAATGTTCTGTAAACCCTGGAGTTCATTCTTGCAGGAAAGCAACAATTTATGGGTTCACTGACCTCTCAGGCTAACTAGTATATTTATCCCATAAGGCTAAAGAAATATTTGTCTGAAGCCTAGGGGTGTAGATTAGTAGGAGAGCACTTGCCTCACATATGTAAAGCCCTGGGTTTGACCCCCCAGCACTGCAAATAAGTAAATAAATAAATAACAAATAAATAAATAAATAAAAGGATCAAACTCTGGACCATGAACATGCTAGGCAAACACTACCAATGAGCCACCTATCTGGCCTAGCATTCTTTGTACTTTGGATAAAAGACACAAAAATAGTCTTTATGACAATTGTAGTTGAGCAAAACTAAGAAATCATCATATTTTTTAAATTTATGTACTCTTAAATACTAGTACCTCAGTGAGAAACTTGCAAGATTATGTGGTCTATAAGACAGAAAATTCGATCATAATGAGAGGATAAAACAGTTCTGTGGGGGATGGGGACATAAGGCTATAAAGTGGGGGGAAGATCTTCTAAGAAAGAGGATGAAGCAGCAGAGGCAAAAGTAGTTAGCAACCACAGGAAACAAAAGCTAGAGCTGCCAGAACAGAAATATGAACAAGAACCCTTGAAGTGAGGAACGGTGGTGCATGCATGTAATCCCAGCGGCTCAGGAGGCGGGGGCAGGAGGATTACAAATTCAAGACCAGAGGCAGACAGCATAACTCAGCAAGACCCTGTCTCAAAAAATAAAAAGATATGGACTGGGGGTGCAGCTCAGTGGGGTCCAGCACATGCAAAGCATGCAAGTGCGAGGCCCTGGGTTCAAGCCCCAGTACTGTTTAAAAAAAAAAAAAAAAAAGAAAGAAAGAAAGAAAGAAAGAAAGAAAGAATCCTTAATTTGGAGATGCAATTCCATGTGAGATATGTCTTATACAGGTTTTTATATGTTAATAGAGAGAATATAACAACATTAAAGAATGAGGGTATTCATATATTCTCATGGTAAGATAAGAACACAATGCTGGATCAGGTACCTTACTTGACTACATCCACTAAGCCATAGGATCCAACTAATCTGAAGGCTATTATATTAACTTTCATAAAGTACCAGGCACATAGAAAAACACTTAGTAAAAAGGATATATTTTTCTAGGCAGTGAATATTCCAAATCCTTCAAAAGTGCCATAAGCAAGGATTAGTTAGGGAAGAATATACTCTTTCTCCCTGTTTTCAAAAGGGGACCATTAGATGCTATGAGTTATATAAGAATCAAGCTAAATATAAGCAATATTTCAGAAAAAAATAAGGTGAATGTTTGAATTTAAAAAAAAATAATTTTACTATGCTGGGCACAGTGTTGCATGCCTGTAATCCCAGTGACTCAGGAAAGAGGCACCCTGCATAACTTAATGAGGCCTTGACTCAAAACAAAAATAATAAAAAATGAGTTGGAGGTGCAGCCCACTGGTAGAGGACTTGCAAAGTATGTGCAAAGCCCTAGATTCAACCTCCAAGAACCACACACACACAAAAAAAATTACAGTAAAAGACTTATTGCCATTAATCCACCTCAAAATACCCCCCCTCAATTCAAACACATTTATTCCAATCATTCTTGCCACTTTCTGAAGCAATCTGGAAGTCCTCTTTCGTAGCTGTATTGGCTGCTTCAATGTCCTGAAACGATTCAAAACATATCCCTTTCATGGTCATTTTGACTTTAGGGAAGAGCCAAAAGTTGCATGGTGCCAGATCTGGTGAATAAGGCAGATGAGGACAAACCATAATGTGTATTTTATTTGACAGAAATTGCCATGACTGAAGTGATGTGTAACACAGAACACTGTTATGACAGAGGATGAAACAAAAGACACAAAGACTTCCAGAATTGCTTCAGAAAGTGGCAAGAATGATGGGCTAAGTGTCTTTGAAGCCAGGGAGATTTTGAGGGGGATTAATGGCAATGTCTTTTACTATAATAAATTTTTTAAATTTAAACATTCACTAAATTTTTTATCACATCATGTACATATACTATAACATAACTATGTTTTGGCTCAACAAGTTGTAATGTCTAAAAATTTGTCCTATGTTTATATTCACATGTGAAAAATGATATTTGAGCAAAGGTATTTACTGTAGCACACCTGGTAATAACAAAAGGCTTAACATAACCTAAGCATTCATCTAATTTAAAAGACTTTATCAAATATGTTTTATAAGTAAAATGTGTCCAGATAATGGAATGCTATGTAATTGTGAAACTGTGAAACAAAGAATGAGGTAACTTTATATATTATAATAGAAGATGACTGGCCAAGGTATAATTGATCTAATTCTTGTAATAATTTTATAAAATAGCTTTCTACATTGTACAGTTAAAGAAACTGAAGCTTGGAGACATTATGACTTACATGCCTACAGAAATGTATCCAGTATTTGAACCAGATCTGATTCAAAAAAGCAAGTTTATTTCTTCTATATAACATGACCTCATAGGTTCTGTCTAAAAGAGTAAACATTATGGCCATTAGAAAGTTAATGAGAGAAATAAAAGACATAAATAATAAAAGTCAACTGGAAATTTATTCTGGGAATTTATAGTGGATTCAGTCTAGCTGCTGTTGACCAGACAACTACCTGTGGTACCACTACAAATCAGACACTTAAAAGACCAAAAACGCTGGGCACCATGATGCATGCTTGTAATCTCAGATTCTCCAGAAGCTGAGGCAAGAAGATCACAGTTTCAAGGCCAGAGGCCAGCCTACACAATTTAGCAAGATCCAGTCTCAACAATAAAAAAATAAATAAAAACAAGGTTGTGAGTGTGGCTCAGCGTCAGAGTGCTTGCCTAGCATGCATCAAGCCCTGCTCTGGGTTTAACACCCAGTACAGCACAACTCCTCCCCCCCAAAAAAAAAAAAGAAAAAGAGAAAGAAAGTAAAAAGGAAATTTTTAATTTGATTAATCTAATTAAACATTAAATGTCCTGTAATAACAAAGAAAAATATGCCCTAAGAGAATATGTCCCCCACAGGTCTGTCAGCTTGTTGTGCTGTGGGGGCTTACAAGTGACTGTGATGCCAAAAGCTATGTCAGGACCTTTATAAAGAACCTAAATTAAATAATATATCTGAATATAACCCTTTCTGGGTTTTGCATCTAATCTTCACTTTGTTTTTAAAATTATAATTTGTAGCTACAGAAGGCCCACTAAAATCTTAAGAGGCATAAGTACCATAAAAACTCGAGAATCATTTATTATTAAGCAGCCCAGTGTACTTTTTTTTTGGCAGTACTTGAACCCAAGGCCTCATACATACTTTGTAAGTGTTCTACCTTTCTGAGCTGCACCCCTAGCACATTTTTTTATTTTTTATTTTGAGACAGGATCTTGATAAGACAGGCTGCTTCTGACCTTAAACCTGTAATCCTCCTGCTTCTACCTCCTGAGACACTGGCATTTATAAGCATGAGCCACCCACCTGGCCTCCAAATTTCTTTCACTGAATGGATGTGGTAATCAACTAAGTCAACATCACAAACTAAGTAAATGGCTACTTACTGGAATGACCTAAGAGAAACTAGAGAAATCTAATTCCGCCTGAAGAAAGTCATTCCTGGAATGGCAATCTCTTAAGTCATTATAAAATAAGAATTTAGCAGAGTTTATCTTAACTAGTCTGTAGAACTCAAGGTCTTCTGGAAACTATGGCTGAGGCACTGAATAGCATCAACAGGAAAGAAAAGTCTCCAATGAGAGGCTCAAGAAGATATTAAACTTTTATTAACTGCACATTTTTGACTATTACTGAAATTAATAGCATTTAAAAGTATGATTCACAAATAAGCTAACAACTCAGTGGCAAAACAGAAATTGTTAAGAGCTAAAATTCCACAACCTGATTCTCTCAGTTACCAACAATCTTCCTTGAATTCTAACAAGAACTACATATAGGGGGTGAATATGATTAAAATATGTTACATGCATGTGTGAAAATGTCAAAATGAAACCCATTATTTTGTACAATTAATATACACTAAAAGTAGTAGTATATACACAAGGGCCAATGAAAGACCAAATAATCAAAAAAATTTATAAAACTCAATTTTAAGTGTTTCCTCCTCCAAAGTTCTTTTTAAGGTGTTGCTTCTAATGATTTATCCCAAGTAAAACCTAAAACCCATTCAAAAATACACAAGTATATTTATAAATCTATTGTCCATTATCCTACTATAATTGTTTCAACCCAGGATAAGTACAGTTCTGCAATTTGTGAGCTTTTTTTCCTCCAGAAGATTTAAGTTTCTGAGTAAATAAAGCAGCTCAGAAATTTTCTTTATACCGTGATCTAGTATCCAAAGTAATGTTAGTCCATATGCACAATAAAAATCCAATTTTATAAGAGTCATTAAGCTACAATAAATAATAAATTTATGAAGACTATTAAATTATAAAACCAGCAAAGTTGGATTACATGGGGAATTAGTATTAAGATCAAGCACCCATAATGAAATTCTTGCTTGGATCTACATCTAGGTCACAGGAGGTGGAAGACCTCTGATTGGCACAGGAAATAAGTCTCACAAATCTTCCAAAGCATCTCTAACAGTGACAACTGACCCCTACCAGATAGGTCGTCTAGTAAAATGTATGGTCCCATTCTCATGTAATATCTATGAGTTTTTAGAAAGAGCTTATGCCAGAATAACAGAATTTTAGTCAATAAATATCTAGCTTCCTGACATCAGTAGAATGTATTCCTTGAATTGCTATCAAATTTCAAGAAAGATAAAAGTTATACACTAGTAGATCCAGAAATGTTTAAGTATACTATAGGCAGTATCCCAACTATGAGACTTGTATTGTTTCTTGAAGAGAGGAACTTACAACTGGACTTTCCACTTCTTATTTAACACATCAGTAGTGACTACTTGTCAAGGTATCTTCTAATAGTTCAAAGAATTAATACATAAATTGCACTGGATGAGAATGCTAGTTCATGGAAGGTCTTGGCCATTTAAAAATTAACTTATTAACTTATTTATTCTTTAATTATTTATTAAATACTTTATGAAATATTTCTTTATTAGACATTGTGCAGAGCATACTGTACATGGGAAAATTTAATAAAGAGATCCCAAATGTAAACTGAATTATCATTTTCCCAAGAAGCACTTTTGAAACAGCTTTTTTTTTTCAGACAAATACATACAAACCTTTAGGAGTATAGATAAAACAGACCACAGTACAAAAGCAAACCTCAAGAAATTATTATACTCAAATCTAGACTTAGTACCAGACTTCTGTTTCTAGTTAAAAAAGATTAACAGGGACCAGAATTCCCACCCCACCTGAAACCATTAGATGGGAGGGGGGGACAAAAAAGAAAAAGAGAGAGAGAGGAGAGAGAGACAGACAACAGACAGAGGGAGGAGAAAGAGAAAGAAAAGTAAGGAAAGGGAAAGGGAAAGGAGAGGAGAGGAGAGAACAATGCTTATAATCTTGGACACCAGGCCACAGAGGACAATATAATCAATCCCTTAGAGATAGCCAGATGAGCCCTACCACTGCATTTGTGTACTTCCTTCAGTTTTCATTTGGATCAAGAACCCAGGCAGACTCTGACAAACTCTTAGAGTTTAGCAGAAAGAGATAAGAACCCAGGAAAGCCAAGAAAAACAAATTTAAGAGGTCTAATAATTAAGAGGGACTACAGCCTTACCACTGCAGCGTTCAATACCATCATATCTCGGAAGCTAAGCAGGGTTGGACTAAGTTAGTACTTGGATGGGAGATTGTTTGGGAACACCAGGTGCTGTAAACTTGGGAGAAGGACCAAGCAACCCACTCCCCACCGCCAAAAAAAAACAAAAAAAAAACAAAAAAAAAACAACCAGTGAAAATCCTATGAATAGGAGAGAAGCACTGACAATAATGTTTCACATGCTGTACATAGGATCACTATGAGTAGGACACCGACCCATCAGCACCTAACAACAACAACAACAGTTAGGAGGGAGCTGAGGTTTCAGCTCAGTTGGTAGAGTACTGCTCTGTGCTGAGGCCCTTGGTTCGATCCCTAGCACCACAAGGACATGGCAATCCACTCCCAAAGCAATCCCCCAATCATCCATTAAAAATCCAAAAATAGCAGAGAAGCACTGACATAGTTTCAGGCATGGCGCAGGTTAGGGAGTGTTTCATTCTGTAGTACATAGGGTCACTGAGTTGAACCTAACTCAATGGCACCTAACAACCACAACAACAATTAGGAGAGAGAGTTACACAGGGAAACAATCCCACAAATCTCTATAGAATCTCACTGACTATTCAGCCAAGTATTCAGCTCATGTGTAAGAAAACCATCTGGGTCTGGGGAAAGAATCAGGCACTCAAGTGGAGATGGAAATAGTGCTCCTTTCCACCAGTCAGAATGCAAATTCTCATTATATCATGAGGTGTTATATACCCCACCTCAGAAGTAGGGAACAAACATTCCACCTGACAAATCTTAAAAGCAGGACTCAAAAGAACCAAACAAATTTTCAGTAATTTAATTTTGCCCCAGAACAAAAGTCAAGAAAATTATAGGAATTTTTTTTTTGTACTGGGGGTTGCACCCAGGGCCTCATGCTTGCATGCTTTGCAAGTGCTGTACCACTAAGCTGCACTCCCAGCCCACCCCCCACCCTTTATTTTTTCACTTTTTGAGACAGTCTCGCTAAATTACACAGACTACCTCTGGTCTCAGACTTGTGATCCTCCTGCCTCTGCCTCCTGAGTCACTGGGATTACAGGCATGTGCCACTGCGCTAAGCCTTACAGGAATATTTTAAAGTACCCAACAAGTTAAAATTAATAATACCTGGCTTTAATAGTTAATAAACTAATAATTGCAGTGCATGAAAACTAGAAAAGTAAGACTCATAATGAGGTGAAAAATCAATTAACCAAAACCAACTCAGACTTGACACTGATGTTAAAATCAAACAAGAGCATTAAAATAGTTGTTATAACTGTATTCCCTACATTTGAAAAGTATAGACATGGCAGACAGCAAAGACTCAAACTGAACTTCTAGAGATGAAAGTTACACTATCTGAGATTAAAAACACACTGATGGAATTAATGCAAGATATAGGAGGATCATGATTGGAGACCAGAGGCAGCTTGTGCAACTTAGCAAGACTCTGTCTCCAAAAAAAAAGATTAAATAAAAACTAAAGGGGTTGACAATGCAGCTCAGTGGTGGAGCACTTGTTTAGCAAGTGCTTAGGTTCAACCATCAGTGGGGGCGGAGAGATGTGAAAAATAAACAAATGAACAACAGAAAGATCTCTGGAAAATCCCAAGTTAGGTACAAAATCTAACACACTTTTAAATAACTCATGGGTCAAAGAAGAAATCACAAAAGAAATTAGAATAGCATTTTATTTTGGGCAGAAAGAAAATGAAGGCACAACATACTAAAATTTGTAGAATACTCTAACATAGTACTTGGTGGGAAATTTAAAGCACTGAAATCAACAACCTGATAAAATAAAAGTCAAAATGATTGCAGAATGGTCTAAGAGAAAGCAAAAATCCCTTTATAAGCCTTAGATACTTGCTGACAGGATTATGTTGCTCCAGATAGTCAAGAACTGAAGGTGGAACAATTTTCAGTGTTTTATCAATAGCCCATAGGCCTAGGAAGATTCTATCAAGAGTGACCAGTCTGTCCTGGACATGAATACGACTGGACCTACAAATTTTACAATCACCCTTATTAGAATCAGTTTCCCACCACTGGACTCAATCCTTGCTTATCTCCAAAGAACACTGAGCTAAGTGTTCCCTCTTCATCTTTTGTAATAGAAGCCTCAGTCATGCCCTGTTTCATTGGAATACTCTACAGTTTCTAAACTGAATTTGTGTAGTACAATATGCAAATCTATTGTGCACCTGAACAAAACTGCTTTCATTTTAACCTAAAGTTTGTGATTTCTGATTCACAAACTTTAGGTTCCACCTTAAGGAAATAGAAAAATAAGCATAAATAAATTCCATTGTAAATAGAAGAAAATAATAAAAATCAAACCTAAAAACAAACAAAAAAACTAAAACCAACGAAGCCAAATGCTGGTTCTTTGAGAACCACAAAATTTATTAATGTCATGCCAGACATTACTTACTGAATAAGAAACTGATAGCCTGATTAGCTCCATGTCTATTAAAGAAATTGAATTTAAGCCAGGTGCAGTGGCACATACCTATAAATCCAATGATGCTGGAGGCAGAGCCAGGAGGATTGCAAATTCGAGATCAGGGGCAGTTGCATAACTTGTACAGGTCCTGTCTCAAGACACAAACAGAAAATAAAAAAGAGGTTGGGGGTGTAGCTCAATGGTAGAGCACTTGCAAAATATGTGCAAGGCCCTGGGCTCAACCTCCAAAGAACCACAAAAAAAGAAAAAATTGCATTTGTACTTTAAAATCCTCCCACGAAGAAAACTCAAGACTCAAATGGCTTCACTAGCTAAATCTTCCAAATATTTAAGACAGAAATAATACCACTGAGCATGGTGAAGCACACCTGTAATGCCAGCACTCGGGAGGCTGAGGCAGCAGAACTGTGAGTTCAAGACCAGCCTATGCTTTATAGCAAGATCCTATCTTAAAAACAGAGAACAAGAAAGCAAGAAACAATATCAATCTTACACAAAATCTTTCAAAAAGTACACGAAAATATTTCCCAACTCATTCTTATGGTGTCAACATTACTCAGACATCAAGACCAAAAAACACATTACAAAAAAACTGCATTCATACATATATAAAAATTCTAAACTCTGCTTTTGTAAATTGATTATGCCAATATTTTAAAAATACGGCATAAGTGTGCTTTAAATCAGAAATACAAGGTTGCTTTAATATTTGAACAAATCAATTAATATAACTAACTATATTTTTTAAAAAATCATCTCAACAGATGGGCATGGTGGCACACACCCATAATCCCAGTGACTTGGCAGGCA
This sequence comes from Pedetes capensis, assembly GCA_007922755.1. NCBI lineage: Eukaryota > Metazoa > Chordata > Mammalia > Rodentia > Pedetidae > Pedetes > Pedetes capensis. Next base: position 224,572 of record VMDO01000335.1, on the reverse strand, counting down.
GAGGCAGGAGGACTGCAAGTTCCAAGTCAGAGGTAGCCTATGTAATTTCATGAGACCGTGTCTCAAGATAAAAAATAAAGGGACTGAAAGTGCAAGTCAACGGAAGAGCGCTTGCAAAGTATGTGCAAGGCTCTGGGTTTAGGTTCCCAGTAGGAAGAAAGGAGGAGAAGGGAGAGGAGGGGAGGGGAGACATAGGGGGAGAGGAAGGAAGAGGAGAGGGGAGTAGGAGGAGGAGAGGGGAAAGAGAAGGAAGGAAGGAAGGAAGGAGTGAGTGAGTCAAACCACTGCAAAAAACTGGAACTAATATTTTCTTCAAAAGATAAATACATATGCACCCAAATGAATCAGCCATTCGACTTCTAGGTATTGATACTCAGATTAAGCCATATGTATATACAAAGATCTGTACTAAAATGTTCTTAGTAGCTTTATCTGCAATAGCTAAAAACTGGAAGCAATTCACCCCGTGAATAAAATAATCTGTTGTATATACACAATGTATATAAGGTAATTTTTAAAAAGTATTGATACCTACCACCCATCTGAAAATATTTATACTAACTAAAATAAGCGAATCTTCTCCCATTTCCAGAGTTCCTACTATATGATTCCACTTACATACAGCTTTTTTAAATGCAAAATTAATCTATTACAACAGAAGACAATGGTTCCCTTTGGATGGAGGAGGGTAGGAAAGGGAGGAGAACCAGGATTACAAAAGGGCATGAGGAGACTTTTGGAGGTTATTGGTTATGCTCCCTATCTTGATTTATGGTGATGGCTGCCTATTAAAATATGTATCTCAAAATTTATCAAATTGCATATTTTAAATTTGTGCAGTATGTCAATCAACTCTTAAAGTTGTTTACAGGTTTCACATAGTTAACAGCCATCTATATATTTCACTCGGATTTTTATTCAGAGCTAGTTTCTGAAGTTATCTCTACAGCATTCCAAAGTGCCTGACTATGCTCTTCTACAGGATATTAATGGGAAGGAGGAAATATGTGGATTACCTTCTTTTCATGCAATCAATGTCTGCTTGCTATAAGGAAAAATTCTTATTGTCTGCCATAGAATGTCATGAAGGGGCACATACAGAACTGCTAGTTCTTAAGAGGCAACTGAGCATAGTCCCATCAACTATGGTTCTACAGCTATGATGACCTGAGCTCAAAATACTCTGTAAACTGTAGGTGTCATGAAGAAATGAGGATCAAACTGAATATACATGGCCTGTCACTAGATCTGAAAATTTTCATCTAGAAAATGAGAGCACTTGCCTGAAAGCAGTGAATTTCCGATCAATCTGTGCCAGCCTAACATTAAGTTGTTGTTGTTGTTAGGTGCCACTGAATTGAGTTCCGCTCATAGCAACCCTCAAAAGGTTTTCAATGGGTGATTATTTCCAGATTGCTTCGATAGTCCTTCTACCATTTTGTGGTGCTGGGGATCCAACTCGGGCCCTCAGAGAGTGCAGAGCAGCACTCTACCAACTGAGCTGAACTCCAACCCTAACACTACAAGACTTGGTAAAATACGTATTTGGCCTTCTTTGTATAGACTATAACTAATTAGGATTGGCATGGATCCTGGAAACATACTGTTAAACCTGGCATAAAATTAGATTTAAAAAACTCTGGGCTAGATAATCTTTTAGGGCTTTCTACCTGCAACATTTTGGTTTTTTTAGCATTTTAATTGCACATATCTATGTGGCACAGAGTGATAATTCAGCTCCTATATACAGTGTGCAATTACTAAAACTGGGTTAACATTTGCATTTCTTTAAACAATATACAAAAACTTTTTGATTAGCATGTATAGTAACTGTAGACATTTATAACTTTTTCCTTTTTAAATTGCATACTGTATTTTGGGACTGGTTATGGGATTTTCATAGTTACATCCTATATTTTGCACTTGTTCTCTCTCTTTACTTGCTATGATGAAAGGGTGTTTTGTTTTGTTTTGTTTTGCAGTGCTGGATTGAACCCAGGGCTTTGTGCATGCTAGGCGAGTATGATATCAGTGAGCTACATCCCCTGGCCACCTGCAACATTCTTTAAGCATCTTGTCTATAGGCTGCAACACGATCTTTCAAGTTAAAATGCCTGGGAGCCTGAAGAATCAAAGAGGTAGCACAGGTACCTCACTGAAAGCCTAATGCTCAACATTTAAGGAACTCTCTTTCACATCTACTAACTTGGAAGATAATGGTTTACATTTTTTCCTTTTTTTTTTGGCAGTACTGGGGGTTGAACCCAGGGCCTCGAGCCTGCATGCTTTGCAAGTGCTGGACCACTGAGCTGCGCCCCCAGGTTTTTTTTTTTTTTTTTTTTTGAGACAGGGTCTCGCTAAATTACACAGAATGCGTCTGGTCTCGAACTTGCAATCCTCCTGCCTCCACCTCCCGAGCCGCTGGGATTACAGGTGTGCGCCACCGCACCAGGCGCCAAGGTTTACATTTCTTAAGTTTTAAGTTTAAATTTTAAGTTGGCTTCTAACAACTACATTCTTTAGCTTCACACTGTTTTGCACTTGCCAGACACCCTAAAGATTGATTAATTTTCCTGATGTGCTTCTGATTATACTAAAGCAATTCTCTCTTCTATAATCTTAGGAGACTTTAGAGAAGATGGATCATCTAAGACTCTGCAGAGCCAAAGGTATCCCAGATTTACTATAGCTTCAAAATGGAATAGCAATAGTTATTAGGAGCTGAAACACAAAGATTTCTGAAAAATGTTCAGAATTAGGAAAAGAAAAGTTAAAACTAATTTCCCCAAATCTTGTAAATATCTGAGATATGATAGTAATGTCAACTATTACAGCTGACCAAGTTCTATGCTAAAGTCACTTTCTCATCACTGTGACAAAATATCTGAGAAACAATTTAAAGGAGGAAAGGTTTGCTTTCCCTCAGGGTTTCAGAGACTCCAGTCCATGGTCACTTGGTTCCATTGTTTCTGGGCTGCGGTGAGGCAGAACATCATGGCAAGGAGCATCCGCAGAACAAAGTTGCTCACCTCATGGTAACCAGCAAACAGACTAAGGGAGCGGGCAGGGGAGATATGTCCCCTTCATAAGCACACTCCCAGTGACCTGTTTCCTCCAGCCACACCTTATCTCCTAAAGTTTCCACCACCTCTCAATAATGCCATCAAATTATAAATCCATCAATGGATTTAGGTCAGAGCCCCCATGATCCAATCACTTCCTTATAGTCTAACTGGCAACCAAACCTTTACCACTTGAGCTTTTTGAGGGACACTTAATATCCAAACCATAACACAAGATCAAAAGGTTTTCAAACTGTCTCCTCATCTGTTTCTACTGCTTTTGAGTGCAAAAATATTGTATTTTTAAATACTAAAGTTAAAATAAAATGATCACTTCTCGCATTACCAAACTGGTTTCTTATATTACCTAATATATTAAGTGAATCCTTTAAAATGTTTTATAACATTTGTTGTTAGGTGCCGTCGAGTCGGTATCCGACTCATAGAGACCCTCATAGGGTTTTCAATGGCTGAGTGCTTCAGGATTGCCTTGGGAGTGGATTGCCAAGCCCTTCTCCCATTTTATAACATACACTACTCATATTAGGTAACCACACATTTTTAATATTTGCTTAAATATTCTGAAAATACATTAAAATATTTTCACAGCCAGTAGCACTCACTGAGTTATTGTAGTTGAATCCTGAATTTAGTGTTTATCTTAAAATTTTATTACACTTCTGCTCCTTTGGACATAATGGCAATTGAAAATCTGTTTCAAAAAGGATTATATCAATCAGGTAGAAATAGAAAAATATACCTGTTAAAGTATGAATAAATGAGAACAGCATGCAAATTGACTTTTATCTCTAACCTTTATTTCTGATTGTGCCCCAAACAGCAAGCCAATGATTTAATACCTTGGGTAGTTTTTTGTGCCACCAGGCAAACTAACCTAATTCTCTTAATTCCTGGAATTGGCAGCTGTTCCAAGACTAGGAAGATTGCTCTGAAAGTGACTAAGACATATTGTAATATAATTAATATACTACAGAGAGAAAAATAAGCTTAATCTTATTCAGCAAACTAATATATTTTGTTGCCATTTGCAAACCAGGTTATAAGTAACTATTGGCTGACCCATATGCCTTGTTCACACATTCTGTACAAAATCATTATTCTAAGAATAGAGTCTAAGAACTAGCAGATGAAAAGGTTACCAGTCATTTTGTAATTTACATTATCTTTAAAATAAACATGTTAGTCCATCTACTCCAGGAACAGAAAACATTTCCACATTAGCTAAGGATATACATTTATTATATTCATTTGTATAACAGTCAAAATAAAAGGTACAAATCTCAATCACTTCAGTCTGTTTAACACAATTACTCCCTGCCATAGCCCTTCCACATACTTCTTACATATTTCTCCAGCCTCAATTTCCTTTCTTTCTTTCCTTCTTTCCTTTCTTTTTTTTTTTTTTTTTTTTTTTTTTGGTGTACTGGGGGTTGAACCCAGGGCCTAGTGCTTGTATGCTTTGCAAGTGCTAGACCACTGCCTTTTTTTTTTTACTTTTTGAGACAGGGTCTCACTAAATTATGCAGACTGCCTCTGGTCTCAAACTTGCAATCCTCTTGCCTCCACCTCCCCAGTTGCTGGGATTACAGGCATGCACTATCATGTCCGACTCTCACCTCAGTTTCTTGACCACCACCACATAAAGTCCATTTCTGATTTTTGTTTCTCTTCCTTTTTGTCCCACTCATGAAATCTGTTCTGCCGGCAAGTTCTTCAACTTGGTGCTAAAAACTTAAAAACAAACAATGTTTTGGGAAATCTAACACCCCTAAACATTTTGAGAATGAAAGGAAAAAAGAAATTATATATACAGGATGTAGCCATCCCTTGGAGCATTTTAAGCGGGTCCTATCTAGGTATGCTGCTTAATCTCACAATATCACAATAAGTACTCATTTAACAAAGCTTTACTTAACTCATGGACATAAATAACCAATGTTCTCAAGTAGTTTTATAAAGCACATTGACACTACAGAATATTAAACAACCATGAGTGAGTAGCAAGCCACTCTCAAGTTCAGCCATTCAATTCTAATTCAACCAGCTGAAATTTATGCTTACCAAGTATATGCTGTATATTCCAAAGAACATGGGAGTGCACCTATCTCTTCAAGTTAGTAAGTTCATTTCCTTTGGATGTATACCTAGAAGTGAGACTCCTGGATCATTCAGTAGCTTCAATTTCAGTTTTCTGAAGAACCTCCATTCTGTTTTCCATAATGCCTATAATAATTTACAATCCCATCAACAGCATTCAAAGGTTCTCTCTTCTTCACATCCTCATGAACACTTGTTATCATTTGTCTTTTTGATAACAGTCATCCTAATAGGATGAGGTGTCATGGTGGTTTTGATTTGCATTTCCCTGATGATTAGTGATGCTGAGTATCTTTACAAATGCCTTTTAACCATCTGTATGTATTATTTAGAAAAAGGTGTATTCTGGTCCTTTGACCATTTTTAATTGGGTTACTTGGAATTTTCCTATTGTGGTTTATATGTACCTTATATATTTTGGATATCGGTGCCCTACCAGATATATGGTTTAAAATGTTTTTTATCAATCTGTAGATTAATTTTTCATTTTGTTATTCCCTTTGCTGTGCCCAAACATTTTAGTTCAACGTAGTCCCACCTGTTTATCTTTGCTTTTGTTTCCTATGTATTTGGTGTCATATCCAAAAAATTATAGCCATGATCAGTGTCAAAGAGTTTGTCAGTTTTTACTGCTTCATGTCTTACATTTAAGTCTTTAATCTATTTTGACTTGATCTTTGTGTATGATGTAAGACAAGGGTCCAATTTCATTCTTTTACAGGTAAATATCCAGTTTTCTCAACACCATTTATTGAAGAAACCATGTTCTACAGTCAAACATCAGTTGACCTTTTATGTATGTGTGGGTATATTGCTAAGCTCTCTGCTCATCTTTGTGTCTGTTTTTATGCCAGCATCCTTCTGTTCTAATAACTACAGCTTTGCAATACATTTTGAAATCAGGTAGTGTGATGCCTCCAGCTTTGTTTTTCTTTCTCCAGACTGCTTTGGGTACTGAGGGTCTTTTGTGTCCCACATAAATTCTAGGACTGCCTTTTTCCATTTTTGTGAAAAATGACATTGAAATTTTGATAGGGACTGCAATGTATCTCTATAGACTGCTTTGTGTGTAGTATGGACATTTTAACAACATTAATTTTACCAATGTATGAATTCAGGGTATCCTTCTATTTTTTGGTGTCTTCTTTAATTTTCATGGGTATTTTCATTTTGGGTGAAAAGCTCTTTCCCTTGCTTAGTTAAATTTATACATTAAGCTTGGCGCAGTGGCACATGGCGATAATCCCAGTGACTCAGGAGGCAGAGGCAGAAGGATCCCAAGCTCAAGACCAGAGGCAGTCTGCATAATTTAAAGAGACCATGTCTCAAATAAAAGTAAAAAAAATGGGCTAAGTGTGCAGCTCAGTGGTATAGCGCTTGCAAAGCATGCAAGCCCAAGACCCTGGGTTCAACCCCAATACCACACACACAAAAGCATTATACATTAAGTATTTTCTTCTTTTCGATGCTATTGTAAATGGAACTGTTTTCTTAGTGTCTTTTTCACATGGCTCATTGTTAGTATTTTTGTATAATTTTTGCATGCTGACTTATATTCTGCATCTTTACTGTATTCATTTATTACTTCTAATAGTTGGTAGAGTCTTAAGGGTTTTCTAAATATAAGATCATATTATCTTAAAATGATTTTATTTCTTCTCTGACTTTGATGCCATTTTACATTTTTTTTCCTTGTCTAATTGCTCTGGCTAGGACTTCTAGTATTACATAGAACAGAAGTGATGAGAGTAAACATCTTTGTCTTGTCCGTCTTGGAGGAAAAGTTTTCAGCTTTCACCAATGAATATACTACTAGCGGTGACATATGTCTTTAGATGTTTTTTATTATGTTGAGGCATATTCCTTCTATATCTAACTTGTCCAGAGTATTACCATGAAAGGATGCTGAGTTTTGCCAAATGTCTTTTCTGCTTCTATTAAGATATGATTTTTATATAGAAAATCATCAGGGAATATTTTGAGAAATTGTATTCCCAAAAACACGAAAATACAGAAGAAATGGATAATTTTTTTAACACATATGATTTACCAAAATTAACCCCAGAGGATATATGTAACCTAAACAAACCCATTACATATGCTGAAATAGAAAAGGTAATAAAAAATTTCCCAACAAAGAACACAGGACCTGAAGGGTTCACAGCAGAATTCCACGAAACTTTCAAAGAAGCATTAATATCTATCTTCTTCAAATTATTTCAAAAAGTAGAAAAGGGGGGAGCACTCCCAAACTCATTCTACAAAGCTACCATCACCTTGATACCTAAACCAGGAAAGGATACATCTAAGATAGAAAATGATAGACCCATTTCCCTTAAGAACACAGATGCAAAAATCCTTAACAAATAGCAACATATTAAAAGGATTGTTCACCATGACCAAGTGGGATTTATTTAACATATGAAATGCTTCAACATACGAAAAATCAATTAATGTAATTCCACATATCAAGAGGCTTACAAGCAAAAATCGCATGATCATCTCAGTTGATGCTGAAAAGGCCTTTGACAATGTGCAACACCGTTTCATGATAAAAACCCCGGAAAAGATAGGCACAACAGGAAAATACCTTAATATCATAAAGGCCATCTATGATAGACCTAGAGCCAACATCATATTAAATGGAGAAAAACTGAAACCATTTCCACTTAGATACACTCTATCCTATCTAACTTAACATTGTGATTGAAGTCCTAGCCAGGGAAATCAGATTACAGAAAGAAATCAAAGGGTTACAGATAGGCAATGAAGAGGTCAAATTATCCTTATTTGCAGATGACATGATACTTTACCTAAAGGACATTAAAATCTCCTCTAGAAAACTTTTAGGCTTAATTAACTGCTTTAGCAAAGTGGCAGGATACAAAATTAACACTCAAAAATCAGTAGCCTTCCTTTACACCAACTGTGAGCAGGAAGAGAAGGAAATTACAACTACAATCCCTTTCACAATAGCCCACTAGAAAAATTAAATACCTTGGAATCAATCCAACCAAGAGCCTGAAGATCTCTACAAGGAAAATTTCAAAACATTAAAGAAAGTAATCACAGAGGATAGTAAAAGGTGGAAGGACTGCTCCTGCTCATGGATTGGGAGAATCAATATTGTAAAAGTGGCTATCCTACCAGAATCAATCTATAGATTTAATGCAATCCCCATTAAAATTCCAATGACAGACTTTACAGAAATCGAAAAAATGATCCAAAAATTCATATGGAAACACAAAAGACCACATATAGTCAAAACACTCTTAAACTGCAAAACTAGTGCAGGTAGGATCACAATCCCTGACTTTAATCTATACTACAGGGCTGTAGTAGCAAAAACAGCTTGGTACTGGCACAAAAATAGGCCTGAAGACCAGTGGAACAGAATAGAGGACCCAGAGACACATCAATGCATCTATAGCCACCTGATTTTCAACAAAGGAGCAAAGTAGGTAAATTGGAGAAAGGACAGCCTTTTCAATAAATGGTGCTGAGAAACTTGGATATCTGCTTGCAGAAAAATGAAAGCACATCCGCACTTCTCAATATGCATGAGAATTAACTCAAAATTGATAAAAGACCTCAACATAAAGCCAGAAACTTTAAAATTACTAGAAGATAGGCAATACACTCCAACAAATACGCATAGGAAAGCATTTCCTTAATAGGACTCCAACTGCTCAAGAAATTGCAACAAGAACAGATAAATGGGATTACATGAAATTTAAAAGCTTCTAGTACAGCAAAGGAAATAATCAAGAGTCAAGGAAGTCCCCAGTGAATGGGAGAAAATCTTCGCATCCTATCCATTGGACAGAGAACTAATTTCCCAGAATTTATAAAGAACTCAAGAAAGTAATTCCCGGGAAAACAAATAATCCAATACACAAGTGGGCAAAGGAACTGAACAGTTCTCAAATGAAGACACTCGTAAGGCAATGAAACACATGAAAAAATGCTCAATATCCCTAGCCATTAAGGAAATGCAAATCAAAACAACTCTGAGATTCCACCTTACCCCAGTAAGAATGGCCAACATCAATAAAACAAATAACAAATGCTGGGGTGTTTGTGGAGAAAAGGGAACCCTCTTACACTGCCAATGGAGTTGTAAATTGGCTGAAACACTTTGGAAATCACTATGGAGATGCCTCAAAAAACTAAAAATAGATCTACCATATGACTGAGTTATACCACTATTGGGAATACACCCAAAGGGAGATGAGTCATCATACCACAGAGATACCTGTATTTCCATGTTCAATGAAGCACTTTTCACAATATCAAGGATATGGAATCAACCAAAGTGCCCATCAACAGAAGAATGGATAAAAAAATTATGAGACGTATACACAATGGAATATTACTCAGCAATTTAAAAAATGAAATAATGTCATTTGCAGCAAAATGGTAGAATTGGAGAAAATCATCTTAAGTGAACGAACACAAGCTCAAAAAGAGAAATACCATATGTTCTCACTCATATGTGGGAGCTGAACCAAACCTAAAAGAAGGAAAAAATCCTATACATAAATTGAAACATAATAAAAAGCTCAATTAAACTTAGCATAGAAAGGACAATTTAAAGAGTGGAAAGAAGGAGGGATCTAGCAAAGGGAAGCAATGATGGGAGAAGACAGGAGGGGGAGAAAGGCCAATGAGCAGGGAGGAAGGGGGAGAGGTCATCCTCAATGCAAACCACACAACTTTGCTTGTACAGGAAATAGTAATAATACCAATACCACCAAAGGATGGCAATAATGCAAATGGACTAGATCACTCATGTAATACTGCTGAGAATGTAAAAAGATAAATCACTATAGAAAAAAGTTTAGACTTAAATCAAAATCAGGATGCATGTATATAGATAAATATTCCCACAAAAAGACATACAAGTAGAAAAGAGATCATTGGTGGGTAGGAGGGGATGGGGGAGAAGCATGAGACAGTAAAGGGGAAGTTATATGAGCAATGTACAATGAAATGCTTATTTCCTAATGAATGCCTAATGAAATGCCAATGAAATTCCATATATGCAAATGTCACAATGAAATATATGTCAGAATGAAACCCATTAAGTTGTACATTAAAAATTTCCAATAAAAAAACTTTAAAAAAAAGGATATGATTTTTAAGCTGGACATGGTAAGACATGCTTGTAATTCCAGCACTTGGCAGGGCAAGGCAATAAGATCGTAAATTCAAGCCCAGAAGGCCAGTCTGGAATACACAGTGAGATTCTGGAGGAGGAGGAGGAGGAGAAGAGGGAGGAGGAGGAGGAGGAGGAGGAAAACAAAAGATGTGATTTTTATCTTTCATTCTATTAATGTGGTGTATCACTTACATTGATTTGCAATGCTGAATCATTCTTGCGTCCTAGGGATAAATCTCACTTGATTGTACTATATGATTTCTTTAAATGTGCTACTGAATTTACTTTGCCTACTTTTTTTAGGATTTTGGCATTTATTGGCCTGTGATTTTCTTTTCTTGTAGTATCCTTGCCTTGCTTTGGTATCAGGGTAACAGTAGCTTCATAAAGTGAGAAGAGAAGCGTTCCTTCCCCTTCAATTATTTTGGAAGAATTTGAGAACTGGTATTATCATTTTTAATTCTGTTGAACTGCCCATTCAATTCTCCTTATCTTAAAATATCCTCCTCTCCCTTCCTCCTGCCCCTAACTCCAGCAAGTCCAAACCTTTTCTCTCAAGGAAGTTTAATATCTTTCTTATGAAGTCTTTTTACTTTCCTCTCAACAAGCAATAAACTCCTCTAAACAAAAACACTTACACATAATCCTCAATTACTATATTCTAATCATTGCTGCATTCAAATGTTCCATTATCTGAGGCCTAGACCCTTACAATTGTTGTTGTTAGTCGAGTCCGTATCTGACTCATAGTGACCCTACGTACAACAGACGAAACACTATTGTCAGTGCTTCTCTGCTATTCATAGGGTTTTCAATGTCATTGTTTTTTGGGAGTGGATTGCCGGGTCCTTCTCCCAAGCCTACAGTATCTGGTGGGGATCAGACACCACAGAGCTATGGCTACAGGCATATCCTTACAATAGATTATTGGAAATCAAACCTTTTTCGTCTCAGTACCCTTTTAAAAATTGCTGAGCATGCCAAGCACAGTGGCACACACACACACACCTATAATCCCAGCATTCTGGAGGCTGAGGCAGGAGGATCAGGAGTTTGAAGTTTAGCCTGGGCAAGATCCTAACTCAAAACAAACAAAAAGCACCCTCCTCAGGGGGGAAAAAAAAAAAGAGAGAGTACCTTCAAATCCCTTTTTATGTGGGTATATTTATTAGTATTTTACTATATAAGAAATTAAAGCCAAGCCAGGCACAGTGGGCATGCCTTTACTCCCAGTGACTTGGGAGGTGAAGGCAGTAGGATCAAGGTGAGAGGCAGCCTGTGTTAACTTGACGAGACCTTGTCTCAAAATTACAAAGTAAAAAATGGGCTAGGGGTATGGCTCAGTGGTTGAGCACTTGCAAAATGCATGTGTGAGTCCCTGGGTTCAACTATCTAGTAAGAAGAAGAAGAAAGAAGAAGAAAGAAGAAAAAGGAGAAAGGAGGAGGAGGAGGAAGGAAGGAAGGAAGGAGGAGGAAGGAGGAAGGAAAAGGAGGAGGAGAAAGGAGGGAGGAGGAGGAGAAAAGAGGACGAGGAGGACGAGGAGGACGAGGAGGACGAGGAGGAGGAGGAGGAGGAGGAGGAGGAGAAAATTAAAGCCAGGCCATGGGGGTGGTGCACACCTAAAATCCCAGCGACAGGGAGGTAGAGACAGGAGACTCTTAAATTTGAGGCCAGAAGCAGTTTGCATAACTTAATAAGACCCTGACTGAACATTTAAAAATTTTTTAAATGGGCTTGGGGTGCAGGCCAGTGGTAGAGCACTTGCAAAGTAAGTGCAAGGCCCTTGGTTAAACTCCCAAGTATTGTCCAAAAAAAAAAAGAGTCCACATACCAGGCACCACAGTGCTCTTCAGTAACCCCAGCAATTCGGGAGGCTGAGGCAGAAGAATGGCTAGTTCAAGGCCAAAGGCAGTTTGTGCAACTTAGACCCTGTCTCAAAATAAAAATTAAAAAAAGGATGGGGTGCAACTCAGTAGTAGAGCACTTGCCTATATACATAAGGCGCTGGGTTCAAGCCCCACCCCCTAGTACAGAAAAGAAAAAATAAATATATAAATTGGTCCACCTTGTACCTTGAAAGCATCTTTTTACCCATGCGCAATTTTGTAACACCATGCAATGGTCATATGGAAAATACTGGTTTACTGAATTATGAAGATCTTCCAAATGTTGACATATTTCATTACACACTACCCCCAAACAATCACATTTTAAAATATCACATCTGATCTCATCAGAAAAGACATTAAGAATTAGGAAGCTTTCTTGAGGTCACAACAATAGGTACAAATTTTCCAAAATTCTCATTTTTGCTTGAAAGGTCAAATTTTATCATTGGCAACAAATACTGGCAATTTTTTTCTTTGATGTGGCATACCCATTTTATTGTTTTTCATGAGAATGTCTATGAAATATCCAATTCTGAATAGCTATAGTTTGTCAGTAGCTCTGTTGTTTCACTTCACCTCATGGAACTCAATGGAACAAAATGCTTTTCCTTGAGACAACAGTGCTTTAGTATGTATCTCAAATGCTTTAAGTATGTTATTGTTGTTAGTATACTTTCCATTTTGTCATACAGAATACTGAAAAAACAGATTTCATTTTTTCCAAAAGCCAAATGCATTACATTTTTAGTTTTTAAATTCTAAATTCTTTATACTTTAACAAAATCTGAGAGGTTAAACAAAACTCAGATTAAGATTTTATTAACTATCATAAACATCCACCTTCTTTTATTTATTTTTATTTTTTTGGTACTGGGTGTTGGATCCAGGGCCTCGTGCTTGCATGCTCTGCAAGTGCTGGACCACTGAGCTTCACCCCCAGTCCATTTTTTACTTTTTGAGACAGGGTCTCACTAAATTACGCTGCCTCCCTCTGGTTTTGAACTTGCGATCTTCCTGCCTCCGCCTCCTGAGCCGCTGGGATTACAGGCGTGTACCACCGCACCCGGCGCTAACATTCACCTTCATTTTTAAAAACATCACACTGAGATCAAGAATCTCTATGCAACAGAAGGAGGGTGTTACTGGCCTAACTCCATTATGTTCCTCTTTGGGTCTATTTCCGCCTGTTTAACTTTTTGCTCTAGAGTTAAGTCTCTCCTGCAGTTAAGGCTGGATTCCAGAAAGGAGAGGACTGATCAATAAATAAGAGACTGCAACTACTCCCACACAACTATGAGTGTCAATGGACAGATAGCCCACCAAATGAGGGAAATTACCTTATGATGGTAAGACTGCAACCCAGAGCAGGAGTACTTAATTCATGGGAAACAAATTGCTCCCCTCAAGTGTTAATAGTGATAACAACTTCTCCAAAACCTCTTGCTGAACCATTACTGAGATAACGATCAATGGGACCACTAGCCTGACCAAGACTACCTGCTTTGTCAGCTGCTATGCATACCACAACTCCGTTCTTTGTTTCCCTTTTCTATAAAATCTGAAACTTCCCCTCATCCCATTGAGGACAGACTTGAGGTCCCTCAACCCCTTTATCTGTTATTCCCAGTATGGGACACTGATTAAATCCCTTTTCTCTGTTCTTCACCACTACTTGTCTCTTTAATTGGCATATGGGAATGGGTGGCCAAGGACTAGTCTGTTGGGACTGCCAGAGCTAGGGCAGTTAGCCCTAAAACTCTGATAACATAATTAATAACAACATATAATTCTGAACAAGCTTATAGTACTGCCTCAGTAGCACCCTAATTTTTAAACAGTTTATCTCTCAAAGTAGGCTAGTGATATAATTAATGCAGCAACTAACATTTACTAAAAGCCAGATGTGGTGGTGTAAGCCTGTAATCCCAGCACTCAGGAGGCTGAGGCAAAAGGATCTTGAGTTCCAGGCCAGCCTGAGCTACAATGTGAGCCCCTGACTGAGAAAATAAAAGATCTTACAATGTTCCAAGGGCAGAGGTAAATTCTTCAAATTCATTTCATACAACAAACCCAAAGGTTAAGCACTATAATCTTCATTATTAATGAAGAAAAAGAGGCATGAAAAATTCAAGGAATGTGGTCTAAATTAGATGGCCATTAATAAGCGGCAGAATCAAATCTAGGTCTAGTTTCAAAGCTGTGTTCTGAACCACTAGGCATTCACTGCCTACTAAACTTGGCTACCACAGTGATTGGCTGGGGAAGTGAAGAGGAAGAAAAGTCCTATCTAACCACAAACCAGGTAAAAGTCCTGAGAAAAAGAGAGGAAAAAAAGAAAAAGACTAGTAATAAAGAAGGAACCCCCAAATGTCTATCAGCTTGTCATGCTGCAGGGATTTGCATGTTACTGTGATGCTGAAGTTAGGCCACTGATATTTTAGATACCAACAAAACCACTCATGGTGGACAGGTTTCAGCTGAGCCTCCAGACTAAGACAGACTAGGGAGAAGGACCCGGCAGTCCACTCCCAAAACAATTAGCCATTGAAAACCTTAGGAACAGCAGAGAAGCACTGTCAAATATAGTGCATGAAAATGTGTCCTGCAGGCTGGAAGACATCCAAGAAAGGACTGGGGAAGAGTTCCCTCCTCAAAGTGACCTTAATGTCAGGAATGGAGTAAAGCCCCAGGGACTTCCTTTTGCTGATGTGGCACGATTCAAAATGAGAAGAAACATAGTGGCTGCAACAATGGGCTCAAACATAAAAAGATCATGTGCATGGCAAAGTGTTGGGTAGTCCTTCATTTTACGGTACTTACGGTCACTATGAGTCAGACCCAAAGGCACCTAACAAGAAGAAGAAGAAGAAGAAAAGAAGAGTTGGCACCTCTCCACTCTCAGAAGTAATCAAGATCTCCAAAGGCTCTTATGATGGATAAACAATCCTTTCTACCCAATTACAACATGGGACTTATTTTCTCATCATCACCCATCACCCAACTCTAAAAGGGCTTGACTATTAGTAGCACCTAATTTTGTGGCAGTTTCCCTAAAATAAAAAATTTTTTAAAAACCTAAATAAAATCCATTAACATAGTTCATATAATCCTAGTTCCCAGTGTGTACTGCAGATAATTTCTTTAGAACTTTGTAGTAATTAAAGAGAGGAGTCAAGCCAAAGGTATGTGTAACTCCCCCAATTAAAAACAATTCAGATAGTCAGGTATGGTAACACACACCTGTAATCCCAGCACTCAGGAGGTTGAGAAAGGTACCACTCTCCAGTTTAAGTCCAGCCTGGGCTATATAATGAGACCTTGTCTCAACTGATCAATCAATAAGATTGATTTTTAAATAAAAATAAAAATAAAAACCATCCAGGGTCCAAGAACTTTCAAAGGAAAAAACATACAGCTCAAGTCCTAAGAAGTGATAAATGAAAACTGAATAAAAGGTTTAGTACTCGAATATTAATGAGTTTTATGAAAATGCAAAAGACTTAAACTTACAGAATAAATTTCCTTAGAAGCAAAATATAAGGAGTTTGAAAGATCCCTGGGAAGAACCAAGATAAATGAAACAAAAACAGAGGCAAGGCAAGTATCTACTAGATTAACAACTAAATAAACCAAATTTTACCGCTGAATCATTGGGAACATGTCCACAGTCTGAAACAGCCACTGAATTTTATACAATACTATCAAGGAACAGCCTACAGCTGTAGCCCTGTGGCAGCCGATCCCGTCAGATCTTGGAAGCTAAGCAGGGTCAGGCCTGGTTAGTACCTGGATGGGAGACCGTCTGGGAACACCAGGTGCTGTAGGCTTGGGAGAAGGACCTGGCAACCTCCTCCCAAAAATCAATCTGCCATTGAAAACGCTATGATAGCAGAGAAGCACTGACAATAGTGTTTCCCCTGTTATACAGAGGGTCGCTATGAGTCGGATACCGACTTGACGGCACCTAACAACAACAACAACATCAAGGAACAGATGTTCAAATACATTTTATTGTTTGACTCAACTTATAACTATCATGTTAGAAGTAAAGACAAACACTGTTTATCCAGATCTTGGGTTCTTATATTATTCTTCAACTAAAGGAACCAAAGCTTCTTCCAGAAATAACTGATTCCAGGCCTATGGGGAAAAATGTATATAAAGCTGGGCATGGTGGCACATGCCTATAATCCCACCACCCAGGAGGCTGAGAGGCAGGAGGACTGACACAAGTTCAAGGCCAGCCTGGTCTACATAGAGAGTTTCAGGCCAGCCTGGGCTACAAAGTGAAACTGTCTCAAAAACAAAAAAACAAAAAATAAATAAATAAAAACATCCACCACCACCACCATAAAAAAAAAAAGAAAAAACTATACAAGATGATCCTGTACCATCTTGTAGCAGCTTATGGAGCCAAAGGTAAGGAAATACTGAAAAAAATGATGGGAGTATGTAATAGAAACAAAGGAGCTAACTGAAAGTGCTCCCAAAGGCCAAAGTTAAAACAATTTAAGCAACAAAATATAGTATTATTGAATTGTAACTCATAGTATAAATATCCTTAAGTGTATAAATGAATGAAGAACAGACAAATCACCATGTAGAATTATTCCAAATTTTTGTAGATACTCCACCCTCAAGATGGTAGAATGTAACACTCTACTCCTTAGGTGTGGGCTATGCATATTAACTTCATTCTAAACAGTACAGTGTGGAAAAAAGTAGGATAAAGAGTACCTTTACAACACAGAAATCAAATACTGCCACAGTCAAGTGAAAATGTCTACCATCATCATAATAAATCACATCAACAGTATGTACACTTGAAAAGATGTAAAATGCTACTTATTTCTGCAGTTTATTTAAAAAAAAAAAAAAAGCAAAGAGGAAGAAAAAGAGAAGTCCAGGACTCATTATTTTCCTACATAATTCAAGGTAGGTTATTTGATGTTCTGTAGATATTTGGAAATCTTTCTCTACAGCTCCCAAGGACAAGAATTCTTAAATCCTTTCCAGCATATATTACTATAGCTGTCTGTTCTAATTTAAGACTGGGTTCCGAAGGACAGACTGGAAAACTGCTGGTCTCAATTCTTCATTTAAAAAAAGGAGAAGCTGCCCCACCTGGTGATGCATGTCTGTAATACCAAGGACTTGGGAAGCAGAGGCAGGAGGATCCCAAGTTCTAAGCCAGTTGTTGTTGTTGTTGTTGTTAGGTGCCATCGAGTCGGTATCCGACTCATAGCGACCCTCATAGGGTTTTCAATGGCTGAGTGCTTCGGGATTGCCTTGGGAGTGGATTGCCAGGCCCTTCTCCCATTTTTGTGGTGCTGGGAATTGATCTCGGGACCTCAGAGACTGCAGTGCAGCGCTCTACCCACTGAGCCAAATCCCAGCCCCTCTAAGCCAGTAGCAGTCTGCATAACTTAGCAAGACTCTGTCTCAGAATAAAATGTAAAAGATGGGTTAGAGGGTACAGCTCACTGGTAGAGCACTTGCAAAGCATGCATGAGGCCCTAGGTTCAGCCCCTTGTAGCTGTTGTCCTCAGGGGCCATTGAGTTGTGTCTGACTCACAGTGACCCTCATAGGGTTTTCAATGGTTGGTTGTTTTAGGATTGTTTCAGGACGGGGCTGCCATGTCCTTCTTCCATTATAGTGGTAATAGAGATTGAACCCAGGGCCTCAGAGAATACAGAGCAGCACTCTACCAACTGAGCTACACCCTTGAGCTACCAGCAAGTACACCAAGAAACAAGCCACAGTAGCTAAGCTAATAATGAGCTCCACAAAACTCCATCATCATCTTAGAGTCAAAGGAAAATAATTTTTTAAAATTTAACATATGAAGAGGATTTCATAATTTTTCATAAAACCTAAATTAGTCAAAGAGTAAAATAGAAGTTATCCTTCCCAATGTCAGCTTTAATATTTTTTTAAAACCCAAGTAAATAAATGAAGTACTGAATAACCATTTTATGTGAGGAAAAGGTTTATTCTTACCAACAACCAGACTTAAGGTATTCTACCAATTTCTTTTCTGATTCTTTTTCTTCCTCTTTCTTTCTTTTTTCTCTTTCTTTTCTTTTCTTTTTTTTTTTTTGGGGGGGGGAGGGCAATGTGGGGATTGAACCCAGAGCCTAATGCATGTTAGGCAAGTACTCTACCACTGACCTACACATCCCCAGTCCATCTAGCAATTTCTTTCTGACTTCAGGCAAAAAAAGAAATGAGGAAATAGTTACATTTCTATAAATTCTAGTGTTACATGGATCACAGAAAACACCTACTCAAAACACTTATAACCAACTAAACAGGAAAAATAACTTCCCAAGCACTATATACACATTGTAATTTCAAAAAATACTTGAGATATTAAATATTATTCATAGGTGTTTAAGAAGAAACTTAAAAAGGAAATTTTGAATGAATACTTAAAAATAACCCCTTTGTATACCCACTCTACTAAAAAGACTTGCATTTCTGTGACACAATGTCTTTTAGATGTTATTTCAATGTCTTATCAAACAAAATACATTAAAAATATGCTTTTCTATTCCTGTACCGTGACATAGCTGTTTCAGGCACACATTTATTATTTGTCCTCCTTTGTGATGCAATCTGACTGACCTGCAGAATACATCAAGGGCAATTACTGTCACCACAGAAAAGAACAATAAGTTAAAAACAATATCCTTAGAGCAGATGTGGAATTACAATTTAAATGAAATTTCAGATTTAATATATCCAAACAGTTTAAGCTAAATGCAAAAAAGAATTATGTGTTTTCAAATGTAAATAGTTAGAGCTCATTATTTGTTGGCCTTCAACATATTTAGGATTTGGCTTACCTTTTTACATCAGACCCTACAAGTTCACTATCTAGAAGATCAATAAGAGAGTAAAATAATACACAGGTGTCCCAAAGCCCTTGTCTACTCCCATTCCCTTCCTCTCTATTCCCTCCTCTGCAACCTGATTAAAAACCTAAAAAGAGCCCAACTGAGAATCCCACGGCCACATACTGGGCATCATTGTAGTCCTAGTGATCCTCCTTTCCTCAGGAGCATTCATTTCTAAAACCTTAATGACACTCTGTCACATTCTCTGAAAAGAAGAGGAAAAACTGCCATTAAAGGCTGTGTTCATTATAATCAGTGACTTCTTAAAAATGTTTGCAGTCAAGCAATGATGTATCTCTGGGACTTCTTTCAGACCTGGAAGTCTTTTAGCAGCTTCTTAATGTTTCAGGGAATTTCTGGGCATAGGAAATTATAAGAAATTTTCCCAATTCCTCGGAGATTAAAAAAAAAAAAAGACAAGAGAACATGGCAATACTGCATTTTTCTGTTTCCCATTTGCTATTTAAAGATTCTGTCAAAGCAACTTAAATACATTTTTACATAAAGGCAAACTGACACATGAACTATTAAGAACCTCAAATGGTAATAAAATATTATTCAAAGTAGCATATATTACATCCAAAATACTACAAGGAAGTAAGAATACAGATGAACCAAAATTATTCTATTCTATGTATAATGTGAGCAAATAATGTCACTTTAAGTTCCTCTCCTAGATCAAAATATGGCCTTTTCCCCCAGGTAGGAATAGTAGTTTCCCCAGAATTCTCCTATTCTAAAAAAGCCTGGAAAGATCTGAGAAAATGTACCAAACTGAAAGCCATCAATTAATTCTTACTTTGGTCAGTTTTGTTTGATTGCTAGATAAAGGGGCATTTTTTTACTTAAAAACCTCAGTAAGAGGGAAAGAAGGGGAAAATATTTGTTCAATATTTTCCACCAGTGTTTAGAATATTCAATAAAAATATTCTTAAATTCA
Source organism: Pedetes capensis (assembly GCA_007922755.1). NCBI lineage: Eukaryota > Metazoa > Chordata > Mammalia > Rodentia > Pedetidae > Pedetes > Pedetes capensis. The sequence continues at coordinate 204,501 of VMDO01000335.1, read as the reverse complement.
TTGTATTCAATTCACACAATGTAAAACTCAAATTCCTTTGGAGACAATGAATTATAAGGTAAAGTACTTGTCTATTTCTTATGTGTTTCCCCTCAATTTATCAAACAAAATCTTATACCATACTCTCCAAGATTATGTACATTTAATTAACCTTAAAATAATTGAACTATTAATTTATTGTGAAACTACGGACGGTATAATTGGGACTTCAAAAGCAATCAATTACACAGAGGCTTTGACTACTGTACAAGACATCATAGAAAAGGCAGCTAAAAAAGAAACTATCTCAAAGAAAAAAGAAATTCCATAATGAATCCCTTGTTATTCATATACTTCTGGCTTTCTACTTTCCTGTATTCAGTTTGAATGTTGTTTGGAGAATAAAAACTAATTCAGAATATTAGCTTAAGGCTTTGTTTCTCAAATTTAAGAAATGTATGAACCCCTTTAAGGAAAAAAGTTTTCTTAAACATCAAATCTGTCACAAATCCCTGAGAAATACTCGCTTAAGAAACTATAAACTCTCATCCATAACAAATGTCTTTCTATTGCAAATTTCACTGCAAAGGATTATCATTATAACAGGTATGGATCCTTTCAACATCAAAATAAAACCACAAATCTTAAAATTTTTCAGGAAGCTCTAAAACATCCCCCTCCAAATGGACACTATGAATCTAAAGAAGCCAATATGAGAAATGCTGCACTATTGGAAACAGAATTGAAGTCTGCTGTCCCCCTAATCAATCATATGTCATTCTAACTCTCTCACACACCTCTACCTCTCATGGAAGCTGTGTCTCTCCTTTCCTGGACATCTACAACTCTTTTTTGCCACTCACCTCACCTCTTCTATTAAACTACAGAACTCTGTAAATTTATCTTTGATTCAGTTTTGTTTATTGCAGCACACCTTGCATAGTGACACAGTAAGCCCTGATTATTTGTTGGTTAAATAAATGATATGAAACATATTTTTGGCTACTATTTGCTGTGTAAGATACTTAAGTCTTTGTCCCCAACCAGTATCACAGCTAACCAAAAGTTTACAGACTTTTCAATTCAATGCCTAAAACATGTCTATACAGCAAAAACAAGAGAATGAGTATTCTTTTTTCCTCCACAATATGAAGAAACAATTACTGATAATTTAAGATATCAGGTAAAAGTCAGTGAAAGATATAGACATAAATATAACTATCAGTGGTCTTACAAAGAATCTTTGTAATTTAAATGGGAGAAAAATTTCCTTACAAATTCCAATACAATAACAATATAGGTATTTGTAATAGACTACAATACTAGCAAAAATTAGGTGACAAACATTAGAGATTTTGGAAACTAAATGTTTTTTAAGTAACCAATGGGCCTTGCTGCAGCAATGAAAATCACAGTATATAAATAACTATCTTCAATCTAGTACCTTTTAAGCGAAGTACCAAAAAAATTTAAATAAAAACCATCAAATATTTTATCTTAGGCTAAAATAATGCTTTTTGTTTTATTCAAAAGCCACAAATGTTCGGTCTACATTAAAAAGCTATAAAAATAATCAATTCTAAGTTACGATATACTCAAAAACTGGTGGTTTCTTAGATGTTCATAAAAAGCACTATATGAACTATTATTTTTAATCCTAACATGACTGTCATGCCTTTTACCAAGGAAAGTCATTTTTGCACTGTAAGAAATGTAAAAGCCCAAAATGTTAAAGCACTGGATATAAAATTTACCTAGGGGACTGATACACTCACCTGTCATTTATCTTCTCGGGATTTAAATTTTTTTTCCTATCTTTGTCTTAATTTATGTAATAAGTAAGATACAATTATAGCTCTCCATCACCCAAAATCAGACATTTTCAAAAAAAACTTTTTTGCTATGTTTTTTAGGCCTCATCTAGTTAGAAAAACAAAGTATTATATAAAAGTAGTTCTTCTATAACAAACATTTGTCAATTACAACGTCTATCCCAAGAGTTTCATTTATAAGAGGAAGAATTACCTTAAATTCCCAAATTTCCACTCAACTCTTTTTATAGTAACATAATTTGAAGGTGTTTCAGTGGCAATTATAAGGAACAGCGTGAAATTATTTATAGGTAATTACTTACTGAATTGACATATATGACTCAACTGTTTACAATAGCTATAATTACATGAGAGAGGCTAAAGGAAGAGAAAGAAGACCTTATGAATTATCTTTAGTACAGTTCATCTTTTTATATTTCCTGCAGTTATGTGAATGTTAATCTCTAGACTTAACTCTATCAGATAACTAAAGTTAAGTCAATTTTAAATTAAGAGAAAAGTAAATAGTTGCTGCTATTTGCAATATTTAAAAATATTAGGTAAATCAATAAAAGTATTCACTAATTTTAAATTATTTAAATTATAGATGCATCTGATATTGAGTCAGACTGTCAACTTAACATCTATTATACTTCAGCTTCTTCTGAAGTCAAACACAAAGTAATACAAAGAGAAATGAATTTTTATTTTAAAACCTGTCCTTTTCCATATTACCAGACCATTACACTAAAGACTTCTCTCTTATTTCCCAAGGATTTTGAAAACACATTGAGTAGCAAAAATGACATTTTTTTCTCTTAAAAGAAACTACTTTTCTATTTGATAAACAACAAATCACAAGAGGAAGTAACTGATGATATACTTCCTGTTACTTAAAACTCCCTGCAACTTAATACAACTACCATACACTTAGATTTTTTTAAGAAAGGGGTGTAGCTCAGCACTGTGGCACCCCACCTGTAATCCCAGTGACTCAGAAGGCTGAGACAGGAGGATTGCTAAGTTGAAGGCCAGAGGCAACCTGTGCTATTTAAGGAAACCTTGTCTAAAAATGTTTATTTATTTATTTTAAAAGGGACAAAGGATCCAGCTCATTGGTAGAGCACTTGCCTAGCATGTATGAGGCCCTGGGTTCAACCTCCCAGTACTACATACATACATACATACATACATAGTGAGTGGTTTAAGTAAAGGGAGACTGACTGCCAGAAAATAATAAAGAATGTATGACAGTAAAGTTTTCATTTGGAGGATCTAAGTTATTGTGAAATTAAAGTTAAAGAAAAATAACACAGACCTTGCAGAAATCTTTTCTCAGAAAACCGAATACACAGATACTAAAAAGCAAGAGCTATCCAAGTACTATGCCTGAAACCAATGAGAGGGAGGACTGTATGTCAGAATCTACATGCTTTATAATTACCTGGATCACAAAATTTTGATTATTCAATTCCACAGTAGGTACCCAAAAACTTAACCAGTAAACACAGGACTTAGTACTACAGTATAATCTAAATAAAGTACATCAAACAATCTGACATAAATTAAGCAATTCTTAAGGAGTAAAATAATAATCATATTTGCTTAAATTATCATCATTCCTAATAGTAACAAAAAAAAACTTTAATGTGAAGCTTGAATCAGCCTATAGGCATGTTGATTTAAAGATGAATGCATGTCAAAGTATGTGCTATACAAGCTTCAACAAGAATAAGGCCTACTATCCCACATAACTACTTACTAGCAAAATATATACATTTTTAGCTTTTAGCTAGAATGCACATATCTGACACAAGTTATAAGAATAATTTTTGTCCAAAGTTTAACTGAGGTATCTCAACATGCTAAATGAGGAATGTTACTCAATAAAATTCTTATTTTAATAATAAGAATTTTTTGAAGTCAAGGTTCTAAAAGAACCATCAACTTAAACAATCAAAAAGGTAGGTTTGCTTCTCTCTCCTGACCTCAAAAAACTTAGCATTTTTACTTATTTGTAACAGTATAAAGGATCAACTTTTAGGCTCCTTTCTTCTAAATTAAGGCTTATTTACACTTGACAACTACCTTTATTCTAGAATGCTTTTACTAACTCAATTTATGTTCCTAATGTAGAAACTGGAGGGGTTTTTAAATTTCGGTATATGTTTCTCCTGAACAATAATTATATATTCACAGCAAAATGAACATAATTTTAAGAAATATGTGTAAGAATCTGAAGTAGATGTCTAAAAACATAGAAGTATTATTTGATATATTAAAGACAGCCACTTTTAAAACTAAAGAAAAAAAGACAAGAAAATGAAAATTTTAAACAATTAGCTTTGCCGTTTTTATGCCAATTTTCAATATGGTCTACTCTTTAATCAAGGTCTATGGATCTGAAAAGTTAACTGCTTATTAAAATTCTCAATGAATTTAAAACCACTACCATAAAACTTTTCTTTAGTCCATTCAGCCCCTTAACTAATCAAACAATGAAACAAATATTACAAGAACAAGGCTGACAAAAAATCATAATGAACCTCTCAGATGAGAAACTAATTGGTACTAAGTACACAATGGCTTACATTTAATCCTGTTAATAACCACACAAAAAAAGAAATAAAAGACTCACTTTTCAGTCATCTCTCTGGACCACTGGGCTAAAATAACAGCATGACTAAATCTGACATTGACCTCGTGGCCCTGCTAGGAGTTAAAAGAATTCCTTTGAGTCTTCTGAGGCCTGTTTTCAACTGCTCCAGAAGGGGTGGGCTAGTCATACACACTTGTTTGCCTTCTTTACAGTAACAGGTCAAATTAGAAATGGCCATATACACTGTAATATATACTAGGTCTTACTTTAGACTTGAAGTCTGTACCTTACAACAAAAACACAAGAAGAAACGACAAAAATAGTTACAGTTGACTAATAAAATGTCTTAGATGAATGAAATGTAATTGAAACAATGAGAATTTATCCAAGCAACAATATTATTGGAAATAAATTTTTAAAACAATAAATATATATATACATATATATACACACAAAAAATAACAAAAAGACTGAAATTGAGATACACCAAGATAAATTACTGAACTTTAAAAAGAAAAATATGTGTATTTTTTCTAGATTAATTTTCAGCAAGCCTACTGAATTAAAATATACTTAATTCTTTTGTGAAGTTTTTCAAGCTTTTGTGACATGAACCCACAAACAACACATAACATCATGATATAAATCTTCCTGAAAACTTTTTCCTTTTCATCTCTTTTTCAAAATACAATGTATAACTTTCAACAAACATGTTAACAATTCCCATCTTTCTCTATAACTAGTGATTGAAAATAATTATGGATATAAATTTGCTATACTTGACAAGGTTTTTCTCGTAACTAGTATTAATATTTTTAATTACATATGTTTCCCAAAATAAAATCCCAGGCTTTATTCATATTTTAAGAAGTCTAATCACTAAAAGTTTTAAAAGGCCAACCACTAATTCACTATGTATTTACCTCAAATTCCTGAAATTAAAAAAAATATATATGGCTCCAATTTATACATTGATATTTAAAATTAAAAGGTCAAGATGCTCTGAACACTGAAAGCCAGTAGATGTCTTTATAACAGTAAGAAATAAAACTTATTACACATCAAGGCACACTTGAATTCTAGGCTATCTCTAAGGCAAAATAACACAATTTTATGTAACTCACTTTCTGTATTCTTATAGACCTTTTATAATTTTAGCTTTTCATATTAATAAAACCAAGCACATATAATAATCAAGGAAATACTACTTAACAAAATACATAACTGAATAGTAGTAATTAGTCTCAAGACATTGTTTTGTTAGTTTATAAAGGCTTAAATTCATTAAGGATAAAGACTAGAGGTAAAATTTTAATACTTATCAGAAGCAAACCTTGTGAAATACATTAAAGTTTAAGGAAACTCCAAAAGAGAGAGAGAGAAAGAGAGAGAGAGATTTCAAGTACTGTTTTGAAAATCGGTAATGGTACAGATCGCCACCTGTCAGGTGAAAACATTTTGAGGGAAAGGTTTTCTTTTCCCCTCAATGCCTGTTCTTTTCTTATCCCCTACTTTCTCTCATTCACAGAATATTATTTTTCAGGTAATAACACTCAAATAGTAACACTGCAACACAAAAACATAAAGCAATAAGAGAACTGCAAAATATTTTGCAAACAACCCCAATTTAAAAACTCACAGCTACTTTTCTGAACACAATACTAAACCTAAAGCTAAACAGTTTCCACATCACACAAATTTTACCCTCACTAGCTTACCTCCACAGCATTTTTTGACCTTAAAAAAAAAAAATCAAGAATGAAAACAATTCTATTACACTGTTATAGTTACTATGCATGTTCAGTCATTCAGTTTTAAAAGAATCTTCCACGTATTGTTAAAAGAAAAAAAGAACAAAAAAAGAAATATTGTAAGAATTAAAGATTAGAAAAGGAATCAAGCAATCATGACCTTTAAAATAAATAAATGATAAAGTCTGTGACCATTACCCATAAAGATTTTTAACAGTGTAAAAGCACTTCACCAATGTTTTTCCTTAATAAATTTTAAGTGTAATTCTCCAATGCTTTCTTGGTAGGGCTATACACAATAAAGCCCATTGAATGAGCTTTAAGAATTGGTAACATTTTCCATGAACATCTGTTAATACAATGTGCTAATGGAATTTCTTGCTATTTTTAAAACTGCATACTTTTTTATGGTTGTATCCCTTTTTATTCCACAGATTATATCCTGATTTAATGTGCTGAATTCCAAAAACAGATTTTAGATATTATGTTTCTCAATAATTACAAGTATAAACTTATAAGTATCTTTTAAAATACTGCTCAGAATTAGGGGGAATAATTTTACAAATTTATGAAGACAATATAACTATGATCAAAGAACAGAAATTCAAAAAACTGTTTTAATCGTCATGAACAATAGCTAATGACATCAACATACACTTTTTTATTCTGAAACTCACAGATTTTAATAGAAATTTTTTCTTGAGAAGTCATTTCATAGAAATCAAAATATTAGTGTGAAATCAAAACCTTATATAGCAAATATGGTAACTATAAAATAATATTAAAACAAAAAATAATGCTAATTATTTCTTGGTAATCCCAAATTCTACAATTCAACTGCATATTGTAAGAGCACTAAAATTTACTCAAGAAAGCTACAATTAACAAACAGAGAAAGGCTTGCTTCTGCTCTAATTAGCAAAGTACTCATATACAGAAAGATCATTTTAGATACCTCACTGCCATGATGTATAATCAATTAAATAAAAAATCCTAAAATGATAAACCATCAAAATTACCCTTTCTGCTTCCTATTTAGAAAATTTTTCAGACTATTGCCAGTGTATCACATCACTCTTCCTGGTAAATTAGGAAGTTATTTAGAATTTTTTAAATGGTAAAAAATGATCTTTTTATTGAATACAAATTTCAGTTAAATATGCTGCTCTCTTATGCCATCCGCACAAACCAACCGTAAAACAGAAGTATCTTTGATCACACTGAATTGATATCCTAAAGCCGTCATATATTAATTAAAAAAAAATACTTTGAAGAGCTGTTGGGACTAAAGGGTTCTACTTTTCCCTTATAACTAATTACTCAATATATTAAGTGCCATAGCACTTCCCCAAGGACTTAACATTCAGCAGCATAAAATCATGTTTCATAAAACAAAAATTCTTCCCATTTAAGAAATAAGCATATTTTGTAAAAGGTAAACTTTTACAAAGATCTGATCTAGGTAAAAATGTTATGTCCCCAATCAAATGTATATTCATATGACTATTTGAATAGACACCACAGAGAAAAAAAACTCAATGTAAAAAAAATTCATGTATCAAATTACAAGAGATTTCTTATGAGTATCTTCTTAATATACGTTTAAATTAAAAATTTATAACAGTACTTATTACTAATTAGTATTTTTAGTATTAACTTGATTCAACTATCTTTTCATCCCAACAGTTAAATGACCATGAACAGAAATTTTCAGGATTAATAATTTTCAATCATTTCATGCATAAAGCTAACATCTTTTGAGCTTCTCAACAGCTCAAGAATTAAACCGCTACTGCTATTAAGAAAACAAAACCAAGAACAAAATTAGTTTTTCCCTGCTAGTCTCCATGGATCTAAACACTACACAATAATTCTTCCCAATCTGCAAAACAAAACAATACAAAAAGATGGGCTAAGGAATAAAGATCAAAACAAAGAAACAAGTTTTTTTTTTAAGTCCTGTTTCCCCTCAGCAATCAACAAAATAACAAAAAAGAAAAAGTGGAAAAGTCACCCAGAATATATGACCATGTAAGCATGGGTAGTCTTGCAGAAAACCGAGTCTGCAACCCAAAGCTATGGGAAATTTAAATTAGAGCAAACAGCCACAATAGGCAAGGAAATCTGTATAGATAAAAAAAAAGGGTTGCTAAGGTTCCAGGTATACTACTGAAGATTTTTTGAGATTTCCAAACAAACTTTGTTGGTTTTACTAATTTTTAAAAATAAGAAATAAGAATTATATACACATAATACTATAAACAAGATTAAATTTTACCATTATAATCAAAATACACATCCGTATGTGATATATCTTTAGAAAGAGAAAGAAAAATTCCCCTTGCTTATTAGGTGTATTGCTTCAGAAAGTTGCTTCACAAATCTATGTCCTCCTATGTTTAAATAATTTTAAAGGAATAAAAAAATGTAGCAAAATGAAGAAAAAACTCTTCACCACTATGTTAGCATAAGTAGTGGTGCAATCACACAGCTGAAGACACTCCCTCTGAGTACCCCACAAAGAAATGTATTCCAAAGTTAAACTAACAAATACTATTGAAAATTTTGTGGTACTATTAAAAGTATTGTGGTATGACCATTACATTTCTTTTGTTAAATCTAATAATAATGGTAATTTCCTAAACTAGAGCATCTCAAACTGAAAAATATGGGTATAAGTACAATTTAAAAAGTCATGATAGTAAGAATACAAATATTCCACAACCTAATACCTGGTGGATTTTTGCCAGTAATTTATAAGTCCAGAAATATTTAAATTGGGTAATATGAATCTCTTTAAGTATTCTATACACATAAAAACCAATAATATCACATAGCATTGACAGCAATACTTAAGTTATATTTATTCTCCCACAAAATTTATATCATTTCTAAAGCAAACCAAAGAGCCAGAGTAGATATACAATTGTGTGTGATGAGCAAAATACTCAATTATATGGAAGTGTGGTAGTCTTTCAAGTTGTTATTGAAACAACAATGAAATTTTATTGGCAGTTTAAAACTCCCCTTAAATGTGAGAAGTAACAGTCTTTCTAAAAAATGATAAAAGTTGACTTACGTTTAAATCAGACCATTTAACACTAAAAAATGGCTAGTGCAGGGAAGGGACTAATTTCCAGGATTAATGTGGTTGCACACCTCTTCAAATAAAACTTCCTTCAGTTAAATTTATTTGCCATGTTCCTGAGTTCCTCATCTGGCTTTTTAAAGCATAATTTGCATTACATTAGCAATCTCATTTATCATAACCAGATTATGTTCTATATATTTAGAATTCCTCATTAACGACAAATATGGAAAGAGTATTGAAAAGTTTTGTAGAGTTGGCATTTTCCCTGCCTAGAGAAGATAATTATGTTCCAAGCAATATTTAGTTACAAAGCAAAATCAAATGTCACCTACTCTCTTCAAGGGAACTGCTAATAAAAACACTTCCTTAGTAAGTAGCTCTTAAACTACTTAATAGTCATTCTTTCACCTTAAAGTAAAGGGTGTGGGAGTCAAATGATTTTCATCATCATGGATTTATGCTTTCTTACCTGAAAAAAATGCTCTGTCTACCATAAACTAATTTTCAGAACTATGACAAAGCTGAAATTCTAAAGAATTTGTTGTAGAAATCAAAGTTACACATTTAACAGATAAGATCTACTTAAAATTTTATTTTTTCACTTATAATTTTAATCCAAATCTATATTATAAAAATAAATTTTATCTCTACAATTACATCTAGAGACACCAGAGCCAATGCTATGGGATCAAGAGTCAAATGAAAAAGCAAGTCAAATCTACTCCTTTAGGTATTCTTAAGTATATATGTACAACTTAAAAAGAAAATGTGACATGGTAAATGCTCAGTTAAAACATTTATTTCTTCATTAGCAGAATTAACAATATTCAGGCAAGTGATTCAAAATGCCAAAAACTTAATGACAATATCTTTAGCTAAAATGAAGCAAAGATAAATGATGATTGAGAGATTAAAATTTTTAGGCTGAAAAACTTCCAGCAAGTCAACACTTTTACTTCATTATTAAGTATTAACCACCAAGAGAGCATTTAAGAAATTAATAAATTACGTTGAAATTGAGTATAAACTTAGTAAAGTCTTAAGTCAAGGCGAACTTAAATGAATTATCTGAAAAACCTTTATTCTCATGGGAAAAAAGCATTAAATGTTCTGTACTTTTTCTGAAAAAAAAATTCACAATCTAATCATGTTGTTCACACCAAATTTACATTCTGGCCACAAAACCATACTATCTATAAGATATGGTTAATCTTCTTAGACAAATGATCATTATATACAATTGGTTATTTTTATATCAAACAGCTACATGAGAACTACATTTAACTACTACCCAAAAAGACATTAGGATTCAAGTTCTTATGACAATTACCAAAATGTTGCCCATCCAATTTTATGTTTCTCCATTCCAAAATAATATGCAAACCTGTACATAAGGCAACATTTTAATGGCAAACTATACTAAATTATTAGTTCAATAAATATACATCATGGTATTTTCATATTAAGTAGTTTCTAATGAATCCAGCATATCTTACATGAAAATCAAGTCAGAAAAAAAGAAAATCAAGTCAGTTACTAAAAGAAATGTTAAAAAAAAAAAAAAAGTAAGATTTAATTTTCTTCCTAGATACTTAACATTGTTGAAAAGAAAACCTACTATAAATGAAGTTAGATTGAAAGTCATAAATTGACTTTGGAAGAATTCATACCTAAGTTGCTGATCTACAGTGAAATCACAGAAACTAGTGATAAATAATATTGACATTCCAAAATGTTACTAAAATCCAACCCAAAGCTACCTTGGCATTTCTAAGGTTAGATTTTCAGTCTGCTGAACAATGGCCGTAAAAGGCTTTCAAACTTCACTCCATTCAAAAGTAAAGTTGAAATTGAACATTTTTATTTCTTCTCTCTCTATGACAACTTCACCATGGAACACTGAATAACCCAGCTCAAGTCATTATGCTAATTAGAAATTAAATAAAAAGATACCCTTACAATAGTTGAGCATAAGGTGACATGCTACAACTAAAGACACATTTCAAAAGCAGCTTTAGGAATTGTGTAGTTCAGGCTTACAAAAGCTGAAAACATCAGGGAGGGAGTTCCTGGATACTCTTGGTCACTGGAACTCTAGCATGTGGCTACTTTTTAATTATAATACAGATATTAAATGATACATCAATGAGAAGTATGTCAAATGGCAACACATTCTTATGACCTATTAGGCCTAGGATGTCTCATGAACTATACTGATTGAAATTAAGCTGATGAATGCAAAAAGGGGAAAATACCACCATAAGGATTTGATGAATATCTGAATGTAAAGTTTATTAATGCTTCCAAACTAACAAAATGTTCTCCTCTGCTTTGTTAAAAGACTATGAGGAAGAATCCAACTTATTAAAAGCCAAAGTTATATTTTAAAACATGCTCTACTTTAGCCCGGCATAAAATATACTTTAAACAGTTACTTTGACTAACTTATAATACCTGGTCTGAGACATATAGTCCCTGGTCCAATCATTCTATCTTACATAAAGCTGCATAAAATATTCAATTATGTTCTAAAGGGAAAGAAAAAGGAGATATAGAAGAAATGGGCAGAAAACAATGAAAGGAAATTATAACCAAGAAATCTTCCAACAGTATTTTGAACACATACACAACATAAACACCCTTTCTCATATAGGCTAAGGTGGCTTGTGAAAAGATATGCTATTAAAATTTTTAATCATATCAAGCCACATAGAAATATTAAGAACTCAACTTCTTAATTAAAAATTTCAGCTTCTTCTTTCTTACACTAAATCTAAGCTTTAAATCCTATCCATTCTTCAAGACAAAGTTCCAAGACCTCGTTTTCAATTCAATCTTATATTTTGCCTACCCACACGAATCTTTTTTAAAAAGTCTGTAATATTCATCAGGAATGATTATATATTGTTTTGGGACATCTCTTATATTTGTAGACATGTATTTAACTCTGATATTACAGTGAACTTTCCATATTGCATTTTAAGGTTTCTAAAGGCAGGAACTACATGGCAAATCTTGAATCCCAATACCTTAATGGTAGAGTGAGTGGCTTGCACATTGTTGGACTGATTTTTAGGATTTAGAATTAAGACTACCGTAAGCTAATGGGTCCTAAAGTGTCACCAAATCCAATAAAATATATTTAAGGAAAGTGCCATAAATGTTCAAAAACAGGGAAAACAAAATACAACAGAAAATACATAAATTTAATAAATCTCATAACTTTCAACTCAAAAAACCCAAGTGGAAGCCATAAGTCCATGTTTGCTACAATGAGCATGAACCTAGCCTGTAGTCTTATGTTTTGATAAAATATTTTCTTATTACATTAAATCTATCCATTGTGTCATTTTAGCTTTATAATTTTAATGAAATAAATATAAGGTATTTTCTGTTTAAATCTTGAACCATTTAATTTTTGCTAAATCTAAAACTCACAAAATTACTAATGAGAAAAAACATTGAGATCGGGAATATGAATAAAGCATGCTTCTGAAAGTGGAATCAGACTATTATTCATTTGTTTAAAACACATTTTAAGACTAAAAACTACACTATACATTCTTTTAAATTGTTCTTCATTCACTTTCAAAAAGTATTACATGTTTAATGTTTTAGCCCCAGGTGGTATAGATGATATAAAAATAATCCATAGTTCTATAAATGAGAAATATCTTTACATAGTATAATGGATTCATCTCCAGGGTATACTTATTGTTGAAAGAAAGAGAACAAGGTAGAACAAAATGTGATGGTACATGCTATTTATTTAAGAAAGAAGAAGAGACTATGAAGACACAAACATATTTGCTTATATTTTTTAAAATGTAAGGACAAAGCATTAGAACAAAGCATTTTCTTTTAACAGTTACCCATAAAGGGAAGGGCAAGAGCAGAATGGAAAGTTGCTCAGAAGGGAGTCTTCTCTGAATAGATTTTACTCTGTTGATTTGAATTTGGAACCTTATAACATTTTACATAATTATAAAACAAAATTAAGTTTTAAAAGATAATTCTGAAAAATAAGCATATCAAAAGAAAAATGATGAAACAAATTGACCTAACTACATATCAAATTGATAACACAACTAGAGGAAGAGAAACCCAAATTTAATAAGCTTTCAAATCTTAGCAACCAATTCACAGGAAATAAATAGAAGACAGTAGGACATATTAAACAATACTACAAAATACAGACTATAGGAAATTCTGGAGGAAAAATAATCTAGTTAGTATATAGTTACATTACAAAGAACTGTTTGTTGTTGTTAGGTGCCACTGAGTTGGGCCCAACTCATAGTCACCCTCATAGGGTTTCCAATGGCAGATTGTTTCAGGATTGTATCAGGAGTGGGTTGCCAGGTCCTTCTCCTGTTTATTTTTTCAGTGCTGGGATCAAATTCAGGAACCCAGAGCAGCACTCTACCAACAGAGCAAAACCCTAGCCCTTACAAAGAATTAGAAGCAGAAACTCTAAGGAAAAATTAGGAGTTGATCTAAGAAATCTGAACATTGGGTATTTGATGATAAAAATTACCAGCAATTTGTTTACGTGTGATAATTATATGATTTTTAATAAATCTTCACCTTTCAGAAGTGTGTATGTGTGTGCACATAAATGAAATGATATGATGTACACGATTTGCTTCAAAATAATACAGAGGCATGGAGTTACAGATGAGAAAAGATCAGTCACAGTTGATAATTGCTGAAGCTGGCTTATGAGACATGGGTTTCCATTATAACTTTCTAATTTTTTTATACTTTAAAATTTCCACAATAAAAATTTACAAGAAAGAGTTAACAACTACTCCCACAGCTAAAATATCCCTTTTCTATCCCAGGACGTAACTCGTTATTTCTCTGTAATTCCTAAAGTACTCACTGCCTTTCCTCATCACTTGGTTATTTTATGCTACTGAATTCTTAAAATTCATTTCACAAATTAAAAAACATGCTTATTTACTTGGTCCATCTTTTCTTTAAACAAGAGGTATGCTTTTCTTACACAGTAGCCCCCTCCTTATCCAGTGTTGCTTTCCATATTTTGTTACCCACAGTCAACTACAGTCCAAAAATATTAAATGAAAAATTACACAAATAAACAATTCATAAGTTTTTAGCTGTGTGCCATTCTGACAGTGTGACAAAATCTTGCACCATCCTGCTCTGTCAGCATGGCAGGTGAATCATCCCTTTGTCCAGTAAATCCATGATACATACATTATCTGCATATTAGTCATTTAGTATCCATTTTAGCTCTTAGATCAACTGTCACAGTATCACAGTGGTTGTGTTCAAGTACCCTTATTTTATTGAATAATGGCCCCAAAACTTAACAGTAGTGGTAGTGATGTCAGCAATTAGCATATGCCATAGAGAAAACGTAAAAATACAACGTAAAGCAAAAATACAAAAGTTTTTGACTAAATGAAAGGAAAAAAAGTCATGCTGAGGCTGCTAAGACCTACAGTAAGAACAAATCCTCTTATCTGTGAAATAATAAAGAAAAAAAAAACTTGTGCTAATGTTGCTATCACACTTCGAAATTCTAAATTTATAGTCAAAGCATGAAATAAGTGCTTATTTAAGATTGGAATAGCTAGGTTCAGTCTTGCACACATGTAATCCCAGTACTCTGGAGGTTGAGGCAGAAGGATCTCTAAGTTTGAGGCCTGTTTGGGCTACATAACAAGCTCAAAGGCCACCCTGGATGACATAGTGAGACCCTGTCTGAAAGCAGAACAAAACAAAACAAAACAAAACAAAACGAGAATGAGAAAGACATGAAATTTATGGGTATAAGACATTACAGTATATTGTTATAACTGTTCTACCTTATTAGTTATTATTGTTAATTTCTTACTATGTCTAATTTATAAATGTATGCACGTACAGGGAAAAACACAGTATCTATAAGGGCTGGTACTATCCATAATTTCATGCATCTGCTGAGGGTCTTACAATGTATTCCCACAAGGATATGGAGGAACTACTATATATAAAGGGCTGGGATCTGAGTTGGTAGAGCGCCACTCTGCAGTGTCTGAGGTTCCAAGTTTGAATTCCAGCACCCCAAAAGTGGGAGAAGGACGTGGCAATCTACTCCCAAGGCAATCCCAAAACAATCAGACATTGAAAACCCTATAAGGGTAGCTATGAGTCAGACACAACTCAACAGCACCTAACAACAACAACTATATAATAAGAATGGCAAACCTCTCCTACTGAGGATAACAAAAAAAAGTAAAGCCTGGGACTTTAACAACAAAAACAAATGACAAATAAAGCACAGTGCTTACAAAGAATCCTTAGGAGAGCATCTTTAGCATGCATAAGGCACTGAACTCCACCACCAACATGGTAGGAGCGGGGCACCCTCAGGAAATGAAGAAAGTGAAGGAAATGAAGCTCAGACCTAGAAAATAAACTCCCTTATCCCTCAGAGAAAGTGAGAACCATAAATACACAGGCACTGATGGCTTATGCTTTGGCATGAGTTTATTATAAACAGAGCCACCTTTATATAACTATATGTTATAAGAAAGAAAAGACTATCTTGAGCGTCACATACCTATGGTCTCAGTGGAACCTAAGAAAGGTTATCAACTTCAAATCACAAAATTAGTAAAGTGGTGAACACTTATAGAAAGAGCAGAAAGGAAATAAATGTCTCCTAATTGTGTGTTGATGACAAAGTAAAACAAACATGTAAGGTTTCACTGTAATTGAACAGGGAAAAGTCTAAAGTTTTCATAGAGCAAGAGATAGTGCTACACTCTTTACTACAAATTTAATAATAGCAAAAACAAAATACATATGCACTTATATATTCTTCTATAGTCTTCCACAGGTTTACCTAGTGTCTCAAATTCACTAATTCTATTTGTTTATAAGGTATAAGTTTTCAAACACCTCCATTATCAGGATTTTGAGACTTAATTTCCATGGTTGAAACTTCTACAAAATTACATAGCTTCTTACTACATTTTGTCTCTTCAATGAAACACTAAGTCACTTACACTAAGGCTACATCTTTTATCACTTTAAATTTCCAGTACTATTTATAGTCTGCCTGCAGCCATAGTCCTGTGGCATCAGATCCCTTCAGATCTTGGAAGCTAAGCAGGGTTGGGCCTGGTTAGTATTTGGATGGGAGACCACCTGGGAACACTAGATATTGTAGGCTTGGGAGAAGGACCCGGCAACCCACTCCCAAAAATCAACCCGCCATTGAAAGCCCTAGGAACAGCAGGGAGGCACTGATAATAGTGTTTTGCCTGTTGTAGGTGGGGTTGCTATAAGTTGGATACTCCCAAGTATTAAAAAAAAAAAATCATTCAATGGCTCCAGAATTTTTATGACAGTTCTTTAAGATGGACAGAGAAAACCCTTTTATGAGATAGGCCCTACTGGTCTCATTGTATTTATAATCTCACTCAATTTTCACCTTAATTAAACTAAAATAACTGTACATCCCCAAACTCACTGTTTTCATTCTTTTTCCACACATTGTTCTCTTTACCTAAAACCTTCCATTTCAACCTCATTCTTAACTCCCTCCAAAACTCAATTCTTAATGTCATTGCCTCCAACTCTTTTACAACTCTCCAGCTTGAAATCGGTATCTTTCCATGTTCCCATGCCAATCTGCATTTTAATTATTCATTTTTTTAGGGTTCTCAAACTATACAGTTAGCTCCTTTAAGATTGTCTTTCCTTTCCCTTGCCCAACACTTATATTTATAATTTTAATAAATAAACCTCCTTCACATATCTCCTTTTTAATTAAAACCTGCCTTTTGCCAACAATGTTATGTAACTAGTAACCCTCTCTCATGGAAATCTTATCTGCTGTCAACCAGAATGGCCATCCCACCCCTACTCTACACTACCACTACAGTACCATCCCATGTCCATCAACTATCATTCTCCTCCTTTCTCTTTAAACCCATATCATCAGTTAAATCAGCCTCTCTACTTTCTATTACCATTATTTACCACAGGTATGACTAAGTTCTAAGTTCCTCCATGAAGTCAGCATCTAGTTCATGTTTTTCATAGCCTACCCATATTCTGGGGGTGGGATTTAGCTCAGTTGGTAGAGCGCCGCTCTGCAGTCTCTGAAGTTCTAGGTTGGAGTCCCAGCACCACAAAAATAGAAGGACATGACAATTCACTCCCGTGGTTATCCACTCCCAAGGCAATTGTGAAATAATCAGCCATTGAAAACCCTATGAGGGTCACTATGAGTCAGACCCGACTCAACAGTACCTAACAACAACAACCACCCACACTCTGCCATCAACTTCACCATCTTTGCAAATTCCTAAATCAGTGGAGAGCTGGTTTCAAAGGAAAACAACAAACTTTCTTTTCAGTTATGTTAAATCTGAAAAAGTAAGATAACCAAATGGAAATATTTGGCAAGACACATATAGAAAACCTGATTTCAAGAAAATGGTTAAGAAAATGAGATATCAATTTGATCATAATGAATACAGAAGTGACTAATAAAATGAGGTATGATCTCAGAGGAAGACAATTCAGAGAAAGAAGGGCCAAGTGATTATTCTGACCTTCTATAATGTATGCCTAACTCTGGATCATTTGGTTTCTGTTACTTTGCTCCAGAATACCAAGTACTATCAAAAAAAGTTATGAAATCCTTCAAAGTGAGTTCATTACAAGTTCATATATTTTGATTTTGACTGAATACTACTACTAAGCAATTCTTTTATTCTCTTATTGTTGACCTAGTACCTTAATGATTTTCAAACTGAGTTTCAGATTTCTGGGGAGCTATACAATCAGTTACCACATGGGTACCCAGAGGTATGCACTATATAAAGACCATCTCCCACATATATGTATTAGCATTTCTCAAATACATAGTCAGTGTTGTGATTAATAAGATATAAAGTCACATAAGAGTACTAGTTGCTTTTGGCTAATATTCATTTTTTTCTAAATTACCAAATACTAAAAATATAACTATAGTCATATGGGGGGGTCCACAAATTGTTTTAAAGTTAGAGGTTGTTGTATCTTCAAAATATTAGGACCCACACTGCATGAGGGTATTCCCCATAGCGCTTAAAACATCGTTTATACAGTTGTTTCTAATTACCCTCTGCCCACTCCCACTTCTGCTTTCATTTTCCCAAGAAAATCAAATATATCCTTTTATTGTTCCCTCATTCACTTCAATCCATTTGAATTTATTCTTTCTTCTCTATCTCTATAACTACTGAATGATTTACCAGTTAGTTTTTAAGATTAATTTAATAACACATACACCCAATCCCATCTCTTACCTGACCTCCCTACCCTGATCCATCAACGGGTTTAGTCTCTCTTCAAAAGTTCCTTCCCAGCCGGATGCTGTGGCGCACGCTTGTAATCCCAGCTACTCGAGAAGCAGAGGCAGGAGGATCGCGAATTCAAGGCCAGAGGAAGCCTGTGCAATTTATCGAGACCCTGTCTCAAAATCAAAAACAGAAAAGGGGGCTGGGGGTGCAGCTCAGTGATAGAGCACTTGTGTAGCATGCACAAGGCCCTGAGTTCAAACCCCCCCATACAGAAAAAAAAAAAAAAGAGTTCCCTTCCCTTCTACATAAAAACATTATCAGATCTCCCTTATTCAGACTATAAACTTTACTTGATTCTCTTGTATGTTGTAACTACTATCTCTTGTTTTTGCTGTCAAATTTTGAGGGTCAGTAAACTATAGCCTATGCCAGCCACCTGTTTCTAAATAAACTCTTGTAAGCTTTTATTTGAACAGCCACCCCCATTTCTTTAGGGATTAGGTAAGCCTGCTTTAATATAAAGGCAAAGTTGAATAGTTAAGAGATCCTATGGCCTGAAAGCCTGAAATGTTTCCTGATTCCTTAAAAATAGTTTGCCATTCCCTGGGGCTCAATCTACATTCAATGTCATCATTTCTTCAGAAGAGAGCAGGGTGGCACTAAAGGTTTTGGAGCAGCAATAAAGTACCTTGAGTAAAGGGACATCTCAAGGTTACTAGTGTATAGGGCAGTCATAAAAGAAGATCATTTGGGACAGGACACTATTGAGAGAGGCTTGGCATTAGGCATAAAGGGAAAGAAATGAAGGGAAGGGCCTTATTATAGGAACATTAATACTAGATGACTACATGACAGAGAAGACAAAGCTAAAGTCAAATTTTTAATCTTCAGTAATGTGGCTCTTGGAATTTGCATTTTCTCCTACAATCTATTCTAGAATTTCAGCTCTTCATATTTTCCTATCTTGCTGGCTATGGAGTTCCAGAAATACTAATACTAATTCTATATCTTCTATGTACCAGGCATTCCTCATGCCTGCTATCTGACTAACTCCTGAGTACCCAAATCACTTACAAAAAGAGGCAGTCCCAACAGAGTTAGCCAAATAGGAGCACAAGGCCAATGTCAGAGGCAGATGGACTACTTACCTGCAGTGCCAAGTAGAAAGAGAAGGGAACTAAGATTTCAGATCCAGAACTGGTTCTGACCAAACAGGAAGCAGCAACAATGAATCTGTTTACAGCTGTAGCAGAGTGTCTTTGGTACTATAACATACTCTTTCTAATGTTCAGACAAACCAGCATTAGAGTAGCCTCTGGTAAAAGTCTCCTGACAAACAAGACTAAAAAGTGAGGAATTAAATGGGACAAACCCTATTAGTCTTTTGTCTAGGAAAAGCAGTCCTTATTAAAGATGATACTAATTTTCAAAACAACCAATGATACTAACCTTCAGGAACAGAGTTTTCACATCCTACCAGGTTGAGGAGGATATCGTCATCTTTATCATCTACTTCACATCCCAGCAGCATCCAGCTTTCTACATTTTCACTTTCTGAAATGGTGCTCTCTTCCTCTTCACTTGAACTAACCTCTATAATCATGATGTCTTCGCTCACACTTGATGTCTCTTCTGGTTTAGGTTTTTCAATATCCCTCTTAGATTTCTTATCAGCCAATTCATTAAAATGAGAAGTAAGAGGACCTTGGGTCTTTTCTTGTAGTTGGACTCTAATATTCTTTCTTTTACATCTATAAATACTATCTTCATCAGACAAAGTGATGACCTCTGACCCATCTGATAGCTGGATGACCTCACTATCTGAAAGAACAATTAAGTTCTTTTGATTTGATTTACCACTTGATGATTCAGAATTCCCAGAGTTCTTGTCTTCATGTCCTTCCTCCTCGATGGCATTACCAAGATTTTGGGCATAATGAACTTGGCTATAGAGTTGAAATTCCACTTCACTATCAACACTCAGTTCACTAGATGACTCTTCACGATAAAGGTCATCTTCATATGCTTCTATAGTCTCATAGCCACCAAACATTACGGAAAGTTGGTTACCTTAATGCTGTAAAAAAGAAAGTCATACAAAGAATTATTTTAAAAGCTTAGATCTTATCTATTGTATAATATCATTTCTATAGGCCAACTAAGAGCCAACTTCTATGTGAAGGCCATCAATTTTCTCTGACACATTAAAATACTTTTTTCTCTTACAATACTTTTTTTCCATACATTTCTAAATCCTGTTATGACTCACTCTAATGCCCATCCCTCTCAAATGAGTACTACCACTAAAAAACTGAGTTAGTTGTTAATGGAAATAATATAATTCAAAGGTATACAGGAAAAGAAAAACAGGTTAAGATCCACTGCTTGACACCAAACACTTGTTCTTCGACATGTTAAAAGTTACAAAAAGATTTTAAGTATTTCTCACTACTCTATTCATTCTTCATCTCTTCTCTGGTTCTGAGATACACATTCTCATATAAGAATATTACTTCAACTATGACCAAAATTCACAACAGGAAGCCATTAAAAAACTAATCTCAAGGGAGCCAGGCACAGTGGCACATGCCAATAATCCCAGCAGCTCAGGAGGCCGAGGCAGGAGGATTCCAAGTTCGAGACTAGAGGCGGTCTGCATAATTTAGCGAGACCCTGTCTCAAAAAAAGTGAAAAACATGAGCTGGGGGTGCAGCTCAGTGGTCCTGCACTTGCAAAGCATGCAAGCTCAAGGGCCTGGGTTCAACACCCCACTACTGTCAAAAAAAAAAGATTAATTAATCTCTAGGAATGGGGGTATAGCTCATTGGTAGAGTGCATGCTTAGCATGTGAGAGATGCTAAGTTTGATCTCTGGCACTGAAAATAGTAATAGTAATAAAAAAATCTCATGGCTTTCTGATCCTTGGCCAAAAGAATACACTATAAACATCTGATAAACCTGTTTATTTCCATGCTATTAATAAAGATGCGTATGAAGTATAAATTTACCAAAAATCTCATATTAAGGCAAAACTCCCAACTTTGGAAATAAATGCATGAAGATACTTTACCTTCCTACTGTGCACATATTAAATCCTGTGTATCTTCCAACTCAGATTTAACATCACTTCCACCAGACTAAATTAAGTGCCTTTTCTATAGGCTTTCATGAAACCTTTTTTTTTTTTTTTTTCTTTTTTCTTTTTGAGGGCAGTACTGGGTTTTGAACCCAGGGCCTTGTGCAAAGGTTCCACCAGTGAGCTGCCCCACCCTATCCCTTTATTGATTGATTGATTGATTGATTGATTGATTTTGATTCATTGAAACAGAGTCTCTCTAAGTTGTGCAGGCTGGCCTCTGGCCTGCGATCCTCCTGCCTCAGGCTCCTGAGTAGCTGGGATTATACACATGCACCACAGTGCACAGCTTCTCTCCTAGCATTGAAAACATTCATCACATTCCTAATTACTGTTACTTATTCAATGTAATGTCCCAGAAGCACAGACCGCAAACCCCAGGAGGGCAGGAACCATATGCACTTTGTTAAACAATGGCTCACCAAAGCCAAGCAGAGTAACTGGCATTTAGGGGACTTCTACATATGTTTGTTGAATACATGTTATCATCAGGCATTTATTCTTCAGTCTCAGTAAGTCTAATATGTGCCTAGAATATAGAAATTATAATGGGAAACTTTTCAGGTGTGTTCAGCTATGCCAAAGCATTAAATTCTCATATCACCAACCAAAAATCTAAATAGTAGATGTTTTAATTAGGTACCAGTGGCATATTGATCAAAATAAGAGCTCTGGCAAAAAAGTCATATTTGTTAAAAAATCAGGGACATTCTAGAAAACATTAACAATACCAATTTACTCCTTCCTCTACTTTTAGCTATGCAGGTGTAATTAAGAAAGAACAGTCACTTTCTTAATTTCCCAATTCTCCACCCAAAATGTCAGGATGTTGTGCTCGTAGTTTTCACAAAAAAATCAGTTGACCCCAAGAATTATATGAATAAGAGCCAAAAATGCATTCAACTCAAACTGGAGGTTTGTTTTACGGAAATAAAAGCCAACCTTTAATGTTTTTTTCCTTCTAAAATGTACAATATACTTGTTCCCTTATACTGTCTTTCAGACCGCTATGCTGTTATTGTCATACAAGTTGAATGTGGCTGTCTGAATAATGCTCATAGCATTTATCAGTTTATATTGAAATGTTAGCCTCAGAGGAATTCAAATAAAAGATGAATTCTTTCCTTTTTATTTAATAGGTAAATTAATTCTAAAAGAAGTCAAAGGAATTATGCTTCCTTCAAAATCCTCACTGGATCCATCCTGAGGATCCAGTGTGGACTTAAGATAAAACCTAATTCCAGTGCAGCACAGAAAAAAATTAAAGAGCTAAATTACAGAGTTACAAATTTGCACTACTCTTGGAGCCATCCCAAAGGAAAGGGATTAAGAATAGAGCCATAGGCACACCTGTGAATGTATGCCAAAAATAAACTACAGAACCATAATAAAAACTGACTTCCCTGGGTCTAAGGATTTATCTCTTCCCCTGAAATGTAGAAAAATGAATTTAACAATTTAGCCCCATGGCCTCTAAGAGGATTTTGTATCTTGTGTACTTGAAAATTGTGCTTGGGCATAACATGCTTTTTTCTATTTATGTAGCTTATGTACGACAGGGTTAAGGTTTGCTTCAGGCTGTTCTGGTTTCCGTTACTACTTTAATTACATTCAAATGTATTTAATTTATCTCTAAAACATATAGTTGGAAATGAATATGAAATACTCATATATATGTACATACACATATACAATCACACCCCCTGACTCAGAAGGCTTTCTCAGCTTTTTGATCATTGTGAACAATTCCCAAACACACTTAACTAGCTAACATAAGGTCTTTGTGACAGTCACAAACTTTTAAATCTGGATGGGACCTGCTGGATTATTTCAAAGAGCCTCCTCAATCTACATATGAGGAAAATGAATCCTATCTAAGGTTAGGGAGCTGATAAAGAACACAGCTAGAACTGATTCATGTTTTCCTGATTCTCAGTCAAGTATTCACTAAGATTTTAAAATAAATATTTCAAAATAAATAATTTCAAATAAAGATTGCTATATGTGTACTGGCTCAACCATCTTAATTTATGTCATACATATCCAGTATACTTCCCACTTGGGAATAACAACTACGAAAGAGGCGTTTTAATTACAAGGAAAAGCATACATTTAAATTTGTTAATTTACCATCCAAATACCTCCCAGGTTGGTTCTTAAAAGATTTTTATCTTTTTATCCTGACTAAAAAAGATGATTCCTATATAAGAATCTAAAATGTCACATAAGTGGGAATGAAACCTATCTAAAGAATTAAAATGAGTTAACAAATATAAAACAACTATAGAAAATAAGTGCAAAGTCCCTTGCCACCAAAAAGGGAGCAGTATTCAATCACTATTTTTTTTTTAAACTAGACAACTTAAAGCTTAAACTTCCAGAATTTACCTGTACAATCTTTAAAGCCAAGAATCTAAACTTTAATAGTCTAAGTACTAGTCATTCTGGACATTTTATTCTTATTTCCTTCCAAAGCATTTCCAGCTTAAGATGTTCCTTCTTGGTGACAGAGGCATCCACCTCAGGCATATTTAAATAAAATCCACAGCTTCATTTTATTTATTTACTTGTATTTTTCTATGGTGCTGGGGACTGAACCCAGGGCGATGAACATGCTCAGTGGCAGAGCTGCATCCCCAGGTCCACAGCTTGATTTTAAATCCAGTTTCCACTGGAAATGTGATTAACACATAGTTTATTCTCAATTTAAAATTTCTAACTTACTCTTAGTGTGTTATCCTGTCATTAACAGCTGAAACATGATTAATAATAAGAGTTAAAATTTCTGTCCATTTTTTCAAATGTGACTATGGCTTTCAATCAAATAACTGGGGTAAAGAATGCAAATGTGGGGAGGGGTCGGGATGAAGCTCAGTGGTAGAGCGCTTGCCTAGCATGCCCAAGGCCCTGGGTTCAATCCTTAGCAAGGAAAAAAAAAGTCCAAATGTGTGAAACAATGCTTATCAGAGGCAGAGAGAAAGACAGAGAAAGAATGGGGGCGGGAGAGAAAGAGAGAACAATGTGTCTCGACCGGAGAAAATTATGCTTAATTCATTAAGTCCCATGGCTCTTGAGATAAAGACTTTGTATATGAATTAATCCTATCTGGAAACACTTCTTTCATCTTTCAGCCCTTCTTTTGCCCTGCAGACTCTTAACCCTTGCTATCATAAAACCCCCACTTCCAATTCTTCCTTAGTTCATTCCTCACCCTCAGATTCTCTCGGTGGGATACCGATACTAAATCAACCCCCAATAACATTGTCATTAAAAACAAAAACAAAAACGAATCCATTGTTAAGTCTTTGTGTATAATAGCTTAAGTATTCAAAACCAAGTCAAATGCTTTTGAAGGGACTTGCAAAAGCCATCAAATTAATCTGACTTTATACTTGAGGGAAACGGCTAAAAGAAATTTATTCGACGAGTTTAAAAAAACCCTTAAAGATTTTCTAATTCAACTCCGAAATCTGAAATAACCCCAAATTCAGCCTAAAAAGATTTCGAGAGTCACCAACTAATTAGTGGTGAAGCCATGGCTAGAACCTAAGCCTACTAGGCTAGAACTAGGCCATTTTTCCAACGGGCCGGCAGCTCTTCTCTAAAGTTGAAGACAACTGCCGTCTAACAGAATGTGAGATACACAGGGAGATCTTAAGGGACACGATCTAAGCCTCCTTGTTTTATAAGAGCAAAGAGGCACAGCTCCCAATATTTTTCTGGTTCCACTGGTGCAGCTGCTGCTTCTGGCAGCACAAGCTGGAAGTGAACGACCCAGGATTGTTCGGCTCTCAAAGGCCAGACTTGCTCTCCGTGCAGCGGGGCCTTCACGTTTACTAACTGACCGGCTTCCCTAAAACACTAAAACCTGGTGCGGCAGTTAGGTAAAATAAGCAGCGAGGCTACTCCCTCCAAGGTCATCAAAGCTTAGCCTTTCTTGAACCATAATCGCAGGCTGTGAAGGGTCTGGGAGACATGGAGACCCCAGCATGTCGGCACCGCCGCATGGGGCAAAATACGGCTAAGGGGCCATTAGCTGCGCCGTGCCACGAGTGAAGAGGGACAGGGCCCCGGAGGCCTTCGAGGAGCACGCGCTAGTTCCACAGCCCCACGGGCGAGCCAGAGGAGGGGCAGGGGTCCCCCGGCAGCGGGAGGATCGGGGTCCGTCACACACATACTCACTGCCGCGGCTGCGACCAGGAAGCACCAACCAGGAACCAAAACGCGTAGAGGGACGGGGAGGGGCGAGGACAAATGAGGTGAGAAAGCCGGGTCTGCGCCGACCCGGGAGGAGAGAAGGCACTTCCGGGGAAAACACAGTTCTGCGCAATCGTCCTTCCGTCCCCGCCCAACCTCTGGGCCCTCTATGCGCATGCGTAGCAACTGTTAACCCTTTCTCTTCTGGTCCAATTATCTTTTCATTCGCTTTCTTAGCTTTATTCCTTTCCCTTCACTCCTTCTTTAGAAAATACCTAGGCTGCATCTATGATGATGAATATTTTGTTTAAATAGGTTGCATAGAAAAGATGTTACTTACAGGGCAAAAGCAGGTATAGCACGCGCACTTTGTGGGCTAAAGAAAACTACAACTCCCATGATTCCCTAGGGGGTTCAGGACGGGGCCCGCCTCCTCCCTCGCGTTCGGGGACGCCCTACCAGTGCCACGTGGCACGGAGCTGACCTGAAATTCGGTGAGAAAGAGGGCTGAGTTGGCAGGCTACTTGGGCAGAGGATCGGGGAAACCTCAGCGAGGAAAAAGGCTATTTTGGTAGCGCCTGACTTCCAGTTTCTTCGCCTGTGCTTGCTTGTGCGCTGAATGACATCAGCCGTTCTCTTACATCGTTGGTGGCAGTGGTACATAGGTCACAGTGGGGCGCTTCCGCTGTTTTGTAGACTACCAGGCAACAGATTTAACCCATTGTGGAGGCAATGCTGGTCGTTTGGAAGCTTCTGGACACTACAGGTTCCTTTCTCACACCTTTTCTTTTCTTTTTTCCTATCGTTCTTTTCTTTCTTTCTTTTCTTTTTTGGAGCGGGCTAGTGTTTAGCTCAGTTGGTAGAGTGCGCGCTCCACTCTCTGAGGACCTGGGTTCGATCCTCGGTACCGTAAAGATGGGAGAAGGTCTTGTCAAGCCCCTACCGAAGCAATCAGCCATTGAAAACCCAATGAGGGTCGTTGTGAGTCGGACTCGGCTCGAGGGCACCTAAAAACAACAAATACTGGGGACATGCTAGGTAAGTGCTCTACTACTGAGCCACGCCCCAAGCCCCAACTTTTTTTTTTTTTTTCTTTTTACTGGGAATTGAACCCAGGGCCTCGCACATGCTAGGAAAGTCCTCTACCACTAAGCGTACCCACAGCCCCTTTTTAATTTTACTATGTATATATTTGAATGCAGCCGAACCACTCTGGCATCTGATCCCATCAGATCTCAGAAGCTAAGCAGGGTCTGGCTTGGTTAGTAATTGGACGGGAGACCGCCTGGGAACACCAGGTGATGTAGGCTTGGGAGAAGGACCCTACAACCCACTCCAAAGAACAATCAGCCATTGAAAACCCTATAAATAGCAGAGAAGTACTGACAATAAGTGTTTCACCTGTTGTTTGTAGAGTCGCCATGAGTTGGACACCGACTCAACAGCACCTAACAACAACAATATATTTATTTTTGGCAGTACTGGAAAGTTGAACCCAGGGCTTCACACATGCTAGGCATGTGCTATGATTCCCAGCCTCACCTACAGCCCCTTTTAATTATCTTGAGACAGGGTCTTGCTGAGTTAGGCAGGCTGCCTCTGGCCTTCAACTCATGATCCTCCTATGTCAGCCTCTGTGTTGGCTGGCATTACAGGAGTATACCACGGCACAGTTATTACGAGTTGTGTTGGTTAGCTTCCCATCTTTATTTTACCTAATCATAGTGAATTCATCTGTGCAGCTTTGCATATAGCAATTGATTGGTCCCTCACAACAGTCCTTAAAGAAGAGCTTGACTTTCATTGTTTTCATCAACGTATATTGAACATCTGTTAAGAGACAGCTATGCTAAAAAATGCAGATAAATGGTGGAAATTTTTAAAGTTCTATGGTCTCATAGAGCCAAGAGTCTAGCTGGAAATATAGAATATAGATTGTCTACAGTCTTAAGAGTTTGACAGAAAAAATAGATTTGATTAACATGGTAAGTGCTAAGAAGGAAAAAGACAAAATATTATGAAAAGTGAAAATAGAAAACCCATTTCAATTAAGGTGTGGGAACCTATAATCCCAACACTAAGAGGCTGAGGCAAGAGGGTTATAAATTTAAGGCCAGCTGAGTGTACAACACTGTTTCAAGAAAACAAAGAAAGAAAATTCATTTTACAGATAAGGAAACAGACATAGAAGTGGGTAATAGATTTCTGGATTGTTTAATGTGTAAAGTAAATGCTATGTTTTTAAGAAAAGAGTGAGTTTTTATCAAGTGCCAGGTTTACTCCTTTCAGCTTTCAGTATATACACAATCTCAAATTTCAACAAGCATTTAAAGCTATTTTTCTCTTTTCTTTATTTCTTTCCTTTTTTTCCTTTTTTTTTTTTTTTTTCTGGAGATAGCCTTGCTGTGTTTCTCAGGCTGGCCTTGAACTCACAATCCTGCCTCAGCCTCCCAAGTGCTGAGATTACAGGCCTATGCCACCACACCCAACTCAAATTTCTTGTTTTGTTCTCATCTCATGAAAAGGAAACAGACTGAGGTTAAGTAACTTGCTGAAGGCCACAAAGTTAGGAAATACTGGTTAATCTTTATTGTCAACTTGATTGGATTAGGAAGCACCTAGGCTATTAATAAAATATACCCCAGATGTGTCTATGAGGACAGTTTTTCAGAGAGGATTAACTAAGGGAGAAAAAACACCACCTGAATATGGACAGCGTCCTCTTATTGGCTAGGGAGCTAGATGAGGGGGAGAGTGGAGAGAGCCCACTAGCATAGGTATTCTCTCTCTGTCTGCTTTCTGGCCACCGTGACATGACCTGCTTTGCCATGCCTTACCCACCATGATAGACTGAAAATAAATCATTCCTGCTTTAAATTATTTGTCTCACGTATTTTGGTCACAGCTATGGAAAGCTAACCAACACAACTCGTAGTAACTGTGCTGTATCATCTATCACTCATGCATTCTACAAAGATGTACTGCTTTCTCACTTCACAATGCTTCAGTCACCTCTTTACGTTATGTCTTAAAACATATTCTTTGGATGACTTCAATAGCACTTCATGAGCTGATGTCTACCTACCTACTCACTGCCATGCTGAATCCTGAGCAGTCACCGGCACACTCTTCCCTCCCATAGCTGTGTCTTTACAGACAATAGTCCCACTGTCTGTAAAGTCCTCCCTGTCTTTCTATGGTTCCCCAACTCATCCTGTTCGGAAGTCCTGGGTCTTAAGGCAAACTTTCCAACTCAGCCATACAGGACAGACTTTCCTTCCCCAGGACACATGTATTAACCTAAAATCATCCATCTTGAAAAGTTCTGGGACTGCCAACTACAAAGTGGACTGTACCTCAAAGGGCGTAACCCAGAACACCAAAGACACTCAAGCTAGTAGCCAGGATACCACCCAAGGAGACTAACGTCAAGGCACCCAAACCTCAGACTTAACAACTAGCCACAAGGAGCCATCAGCAGTTCCTCAGCAAGCTGGCCTGACTGCTCCTCTTGAACTCTGAATACTTCATCTCTGCCTCCTGATTATGGACCAGATGTCCCACCATGCTTTGATTCTGCCCCTCCTAATCACAAATCAAACATCCAATTCTGCCACTCAAACTCCACTCTGCCTCTCTTAAACTCTGACTCATGGCAGCCACGTTGCCTCCGCTGATGCCCCGCTTTGCTTGACCACATCTGGGTGAGTTCTCTGAGTCCATGTTTGGACTCAAATGGAGGACTTTCCATATGAGAGACAATCCTGAATTGACCTTTACCTGTGTCTTTTTTTGTTTGATTTGTGATTGGATTTAGTTTGGATTAGATCAAATAAATTGGTAGTTAATAATTGTGTGAATAAAGCTTTCAAAAAAAACAGTTTGTGTCCTCCAAGTTTGCTCAATTATTCAATAGAACAATGCGCTATACTTTGGAAAACCTCCATCATGGTAATTATATTGTAACAGTCTTACAGTGGTGTCCCACTTGTACTGTGAAACTCCCTAAAAGCAGAATTTTAGTTTTGTATGTTAACTATCTGATACAATGCCTGGCAGAGACCAGAGCATTTAATAGAAGTATAAGCTTTAAGAAACAACCAGAATCGGTTCCACCAAATGTCAGTTCAGTGGGAAAACCATGCTGTGACCCCAAATAACTGGAATGCAGTACGGTGCTCCATGACATTAAGATGGATATAAAGAACTGTAGAAGTCCAAGGATACAGAATTTTCTAAGGACAGTAGTATATAGATATACACACACTATTTTTATATAGTGAGTTCTCATAAAGAAGCTCTTTAGAAATCATGATCATGAGGTGTAGTTTCCTATTGCTATAATGGATTAAACTGGAGCCAAGAAGAGAGATTTGCCAGGAGTCACTTAGCAGAGGCAAAGCTGGGTCTATAATCAAAGCCACTGATTAATCTGAATCTCTCCCCAACACACAGAGAACACCCATATTTCTCTTTCCACTTCAAGCTATCTCTTGCCCCCACTTGTTAAAATCATCAGTGGCAGCATGTACAAGTATCTGACGCCTCCTTTACAGATAATATTTTCAAGAGATCATTTATTTGAGGAAGGAAGCACCTGTTTTCCCCTAGGGCACTGGCAGCCTTACACCAAGAGTGAGCAGCTGAACTGGGATGAGGGGCCAGGACAAAGCAGAAACCGGCTACAGAGGGCAGCTAAGGTGGGAGCTATAAATACTTCAGCAAGCTGTGGGCAAGTGGTGCATATTACTCACCCTTACCCTTCTCAATGCAGAGAGGAGCAACCTCCTTTCTGCCCCACCCCCACCTTTTTAGTCCTAGAACTAATTATTTTGACCTCTTTAAGCATTGCTTTTTATTACTAGTCATTCACTGATAGCCTCTGATGTACTAGGCCCTTGGCGCTAGGTACCTCAGATACATTGTTAGCATCACAATGACTCCCTAGTGCTGGAGATATAGCTCAGTGGTAGAGCACTTGCCTAGCCTCTGCAAGGCCCTGGATTCAATACCCAGTACTGAAAAAGGAAAAAATAAAAATTGAAAAAAACTTTGCAAGAGAGGTATTAGTCTCATGTCCTTAGTATGGAAATTGAGAATTGAAGAGGTCAAGTAACTTGTTCTAAGTCACGTAAGAGGAAGGCGTTGGATCTGGAAATTCAAATCCAAGTCTTGTCTGAATCCAAAGTTTTTTTCCTTTTGTATGCCCTAAAATGCATTTTAAAACTAAACTCCACAATCAGGGAGACTCTAATGACCTGCCCTTATATCTCCACTCAGCACCTAACCTAATCCAAGGCCCATGGTGGACTCACAGTGAACACTTGTAAGTGAATTCTGTATGAAATGAATGGTAAATGAAGGCCTGGGCCTTACCATCACTAGTAATCAGAAAAATGCAAATTGTCTCATACAGAGTAGATGGGAATACAAATTGGAAATGTGCTTTAGGAACAATATTTGATAATCTCAAAATAGTAAGTGAGCTATGTCCTTAAATATATGTGAAACTATTACAAAAGATTACCATAGAAAAAAAATGGAAAATAAATATTCATGAATAGGGAACAAAGTAAACAAGCACACATCTATACTTTAAAAAAAACCATGCTATCTTTAAACAAATGAGATAAATTGGCACTGGATACATCATGGAAAGATTGTCAAGACACATGGCTAGATGAAAACAAAGCAAATTGGCTAGGCATGGTGGCACAAGGGTGGACTCCCAGCACTTGGGAGGCTTGAGACAAAAGGATCATAACTTTGAGGCCAGCGGAGGCAAATTGCAGAAGAATAGATTTATTATTCATTTTTGTTAGCTTTTTAAAGGATACCTGTGTATAGGTATGCGTGTCTACAACAGCGTAGAGAAAAAATGAATACCAATGAATGAATGCTTATTTACCTCCTAGGAGGAGAGTGGAAGTAAAGGATGAAGGACTCTCACTTTTTAAAAAGTGAGATGTGCTTTATTGAGATTCATTCATCATTTCTGTGTATTCCTACCAAAAGTACATAATCTGAATATAACGATGAGAAGACAATTAGACTTACCTCTTCAAAAGTATTAGGGTCATGGAACCCAAAGAAAGACTTTAGGAACTGTGCAACATTAAAGCAAACTGAGGAAACATGATATATAATAAATGCAACACAGCATATGGAATTTTCTTTTGCCTTAAGGATATTGGAACAGTTACCAAAATTCAAATCAATATTAAATGACAGTACTATATCAATGCTGTGGGCTGGGATTTAGCTCAGTTGGTAGAGCGCTGCGTTACAGTCTCTGAGGTCCCGAGTTCAATTCCCAGCACCGCAAAAATGGGAGAAGGACCTGGCAATCCACTCCCAACACAATCCTAAAACAGTCAGCCATTGAAAACCTTATGAGGGTCGCTATGAGTCGGAGACCGACTCGACGGTACCTAAAAACAACAACAACAACATCTCAATGCTATTTTCCTGATTTTTGTATTTATATTATGGTTGTGTAAGAGATATCTTTGCTCTTTTGTCTTTTATGATATATACATTGAAGCACCTATAGTAAAGGGGCATCATATCTGAAACTGATTCCCAAATTGTTCAGAAAAAGATTATAAGACTTGAAGAAGGAGAGGAAGACAGAAGAGAGTGTGGTAAAAAGTTAATATTTTGGGAATCTGGATAAAAGATATGCAAGAATTATTTGTCCTAATTTTGGAATTTTTCTCTAAGTCCAAACTTACATCAAAATATAAAATAAAAATGGAAATAAAGCGAATGGATGACAGTTTGCCAGATAGAGAAGGCAAGAAGATCTCGCAGTGGAGCAAGATAAGCAAAGAAAATTGACAAGATCAAGAATCTTGTGTGTTGAGAAACATCTGATGGCTCTGAGTGTCCAGACATAGCATGATGTAGGGAGAAGGAGGAAAAGGGATAATAAGCAACTGCCCAAGGTAGACATATTTCCTCACTACCTAATTTTGGAAATTAAGATTTTTATGGCTGGGTGCCATGGGTTAGGCCTAAAATTTGAACAACTCAGGAGACTAAGGCAAGAGGACTGCAAGTTTGAGGCCAGAGGCAGCCTGTGTAACTTAGCAAGACCCTGTCTCAAAATAAAAAATATAAAAAAGAAAATGGGGTGCAGCTCAGTGGTAGAGCACTCTCTAGCATGCACAAGGTCCCAGGTTCAACCTCTAAGTACTGCTAAATAAATAAATAAAAAGAAGATTTTATGCCTTCTAAATACCCAGCATGGGCTGGGATTTAGCGCTGCGCTGCAGTCTCTGAGGTCCCGAGTTCAATTCCCAGTACCGCAAAAAATGGGAGAAGGACCTGGCAATCCATTCCCAAGGCAATCCTGAAACAGTCAGCCATTGAAAACCCTATGAGGGTCGCTATGAGTTGGATACCGACTGACGGCACCTAACAACAACTAATATACCCAGCCTCAAGGCCTTTAAGAAATAACTTGAGTTCTTATAATGACTTAGTTATTTCATTGGCAGTTCATCCAATGGCCCTAAAGAGTAATGAGAAACACTAGAATCATGGCTGAAAGGGTAGTCTCATTTTGCAAAAGGGAAAACTAAGATTAAAAATGCAGAAGGGATTTGCAAGGTCTTAGCTAAAGTTAGTGTTAAAACTGACCTCCAGTTCACAATCCATTATTCTTTCTGCTGCACCCAAACCTGAAGGATAAGGCAGAAATAGGAGTCTAGCAAGTGAATGACTGAATGACTGAAGTTTGGATATTTTTCATTTGCACAAAATATAGAATTAATGTTTGTACAATTTTTAAAGTAAACATAGATGCCAATGTGATTATAGAAACAGTTATTACGTAAAACCAATATGTTTATAACTGGTAAGTGATATTCAATTTAGACTCCTAAGTCTGAAGCAGCAATCAAGGTGATTCTCAGGAATTCTCAATGACATAGGTACCCATCTGGATTGCTGAAAAGTTTAACATCCTTTTTTATTATTCATGACTTTGCAGTTCCTCAAATTGCAAGGTGATGGAGAGAGCATGCAATTTTCAACCAGACTATGAAATCATTCTTGAAAATTTGGATTCATATAGATGGCTTTTAATTTTTCTTGGAGACTGGCTTTCCCTATAAAATCATGAAATATGAAAAATAATATGTCATAAATTAAACTATATATATGATAATATTCTCATTATGATAAAATCCTAGGGATAAAGAACTAGTATTTCAAGGACTCCATTCCCATTTGTTATTATTCATAGTAGGAATTGTGTTTCTCAAAATATAGCTCCAAATGACTACATAATGAACATTGACTAACAAAACTACTGACATTCTAATGTATGTAAAACTCATTAGGTCTGGGGATATAGCTCTGTGGTAGAGTGTGTTTGCTTACCATGCCTGAAGTGCTGGGTTCAATCTCCATCACCTACCCCCCCCCCAGAAAAAAATCATCAGATTCCATAGATAAAATCTTGAAGCCTGTTATCAGTAATGTGTTAAGAAGCTACATACTACAAAAGGCGTGCCTTTATTTTAAATATCCATGGGCCGTGGATCCATAATTTCACTGCATGAAAAGATACACATGTTCAAACAGGGACAGATCTTATTAAGGTCTCATTCTACAGAGTACAGCTTTCTTTAGCTACCCATCCTGGACCCAAGAATCATGCCTACAATTTTCAATCCAGACATGTCTTGGTGAAAATGCAAGCGTAATTTATTTTACTCAGAATTTTGGATTGACAATACAAAAAAAGTAATTGAGCAGAATTAAAATCACACTACCAAATGTGCCACATAAAGCTTACTGTAGTCAACTTAAGCTCGACTTTATGGAATAAACTATAGATTTTATATTCTGTGTTTCAACCATTAATATCCATTATTTCTTACTAACTTGGAGAAACCATTAGCAATATGGGTCTTAAAAAGGATTGCCTTTATTCTAATATCATCTATGTTCTCTTCCTCTCTGTCCATTCCAAGTCTGATACTCTCCTGAGATTGATACAGATCTGCAGTTGTCCTCCACCCTTACCCTTGGGTCATATATTCTAAGATCCTCAAAGTATGCTTGAAATCACATGTGGTAGCAAATTATGTATATAATAGTCTTGTATCTTTTCTTATACATACATGTCTCCAATAGAATTTAGTTTGTAAATTTGATACAGTAAGAGACTAATAACCAATAATAGAATAATTATAACATGCTATCTTAAATGTTATTTAAAACTTATGAATTGTTTGTTTATGCAATTTTCCATTATGTATTTTCAGATGGGAGTTGACTGCATGTAACTGAAACTGTGAAAACAGAAACTACAGTAAGTGGGGGCTGATGTCGTTCTTTTACCACACCTGTTAATTGCCTAAGACTCTGTGTGCAGTACCTCAAACTTCACACTTCCTGAATAGTCTTCAACAATAAGGGATGCATGACTCTAGCAAACTCTGCTCTTGCTGTACTGCTGGACAGATCTATTAAATCCTGGAACTATCAATATATCTTCAGAATATTCAATGCCTTTCTCTCAAGAATGGTTTCTTTCTCTCAGTGTTGTGCTATTGCTCTCAGAACTTTCCTTTCTTCTGGGCCTCTGCTCAGCAGTGTAGGAACAGTGAGAGAGGTTTTGTCTGTTAGTTTTTGGCAGGGAATCTGCCTAACTGACTGAAAGTTACCCAAAGAAAGCTCCAGGCTGCTTGTTGTTGGGTGCCACTGAGTCAGATCCAACTCATAGCAACCCTATGTACAACAGAACAAAACACTATCCAACACTGTGCCATGCACACGCACAGTCTTTTTATATTTGAGTCTAATGTTGCAACCACTATGTTTCTTCTCATTTTGAGTCATACCACATTAGCAAAAGGAGGTCTCAGGGGCATTACTTCATTCCCATCATTAAGGTCGACTGTACTTGGAGGAGGCAACTCTTCCCCAGTTGTTCCTTGAATGCCTTCCAGCCTGGAGGACTCATTTTCCAGCACTATATTTGACAGTGCTTCTTTGTTATTCATACGGTTTTCAATGGCTAATTGTTTCTGGAGTGGGCTGCTGGGTCTGTGTTCTTAGTTTGTTTTCATCTAGAAGCTCAGCTGAAACCTGTCCACCATGGTGGCCCTGCTGGTGTCTGAGATACCAGTGGCATAGCTTTCAGCAACACAGAAGCCCGCACAACACAACAACCTGACAGACATGAGGGCTGCTTAGAGGCCACTAACACTGTTTCTGCTGAGGTAGCATTATCAAAGGCTTCAGCTTCCTGTCTTCAAAGACCATCTAAGCAAACCTTGGTCAGTTTAGTACAGGGAAGAATTGTGTAAAGTGGTCCAGAAAAACAGGGGACAGGCATAGCTAGCAGTTATACTGGGGAGTAAGGGTAATGTCATGAATCCGTGAGAAGAGGAAAGTAGTAAAAGGCCACAGGAGCACTGCAATGGAGTGAGAGTCAGCAGTACAACCATAGGTGCAACCATAGGCAGACTAAACAGGATCTCATGTGGTACTACAGCAGTAATAAGCAGATCAAGGGTGTGGAATTAATGGTCAAAATAGGTCTCTTGTGTTTGGTGTGTGATACAGTGTTTTTACATCAGGAGGTAAAAAATAGAATATTCAAAAAATAGTGCTGAAATAACTGCCAAAAATAAAATTAGAGACTATCTTATGCCATCCAAAAATTAAATTACTGATAAGCAAAACCACACATACATTGTTTTTGTTAGGTGCCGTTGAGTTGAGTCAGACTCATAGCAGCCATATGTACAAGAGAACGAAACCCTCCTTGACACTGTGCCATGTCAGGCACTATTGTCAGTGCTTCTCTGCTGTTTATATGGTTTTCTGTGGCTGATTGTTTCAGGAGTGGGATGCCATGTCCTTCCCCCAAGCATGTAGCACCCAGTATTCTCAGGCAGGCTCCCAGGCAAGGACTAACCAGGCATGACCTTGCTTAGCTTTGAAATCTGACAAAACCAGATACCAGGGTGGTATGGCTGCAGGCATACGTGTATTAGAAATATATATCTGTATAATTTTACAGTGCTATGGATTGAACCCAGGGCCTTGCACATGTTAGGCAAGCACTATATCACTGAGCTATATCCCAGCCCTAGAAAAAATATTTTTAAAGGTAGTAGTTTAGGAAGAAAGATACCATAAACAAAGATAAAAGACAGACTGGGAATATAGCTTAGAGGTAGAGTGTTTGCCTAGCAAGTACAAGGCCCTGAGTTCTATCCCCGGCACCAAAAAAAAAAAAAAAAGAAAAGAAAAAAAAAAAGGTTGAAAAGCAAACCACCAAGTGGGATAAAATGTTTCCCTTCACATATAATTAAAAAAATCACCTAGCCAGGTGCAGTGGTACATACCCACAACCCCAGGGCCTTGGAGGTGGAGACAGAAGCATCAAGTTCTAGGCCAGAGGCAGCTTGTGTAACTTAGCAAGACCCTGTATCAAGATAAAAAATTAAAAAGGTGCTGAAGGTGCAGCTCAGTGGTAGAGCACTTGCAAAGCATGCGTGAGGTCCTCAGTTCAACCCCTAGTACCACTAAAATAAAATAAAATAAAAATAAATGCTATCATCCATAACATACAAAAAGTTCCCACAAATCAATCAGAAAATTAACCACCACCTTGAAAAAAGAGGCAAGAATTTGAACACGCAGTTACAGACAGATCTTTAAATGGTCAATTAACATGAGATAATTTTCTTAATAGATGAATTGAAATAAAAGCACAATGCAATTTTTTATAAATTAGATTGAAAACTTTTGAAAGATTCTTAATTATCATTTTTTCCATTTGAATAAATTATTTATGGAGTATCAACTATATGTCATGCATGTAAAAGTTGAGAGGAGATTCAGTCCCTGCATTTATGTTGGTCATGTTCTAGTGAGAGAGATATTCTTGTTGTTAGGTGGTGTGGAGTTGGGTCTGACTCATAGCTACCCTATGTAAAACAGAATGAAACACTCCCCAACACTGTGCCATACACATGATCTTTTTTATGTTTAAGCACATAGTTGCAGTCACTGTACCAATCCATGTAGGTGAGGGTCTTCCTTTTCTTCCTTGACCAGCCACTCTCCCAAACATGATGTCCGTCTCCAGAGTTAGTGTTATATCCAAAATACATAGTAGTCTAGCCATCCTTGCCTCCAAGGGGCACTCTGTTTGCACTTCTTCTAGGACAGATCTGTTGCGTATTTTGGTAGTCCATGGTATATTCAATATTTGTCTCTAGCACCATAATTCAAAAGCATCAATTTTTCTCCTTATTCAATGTCCAGCTTTTTATTTTATTTTATTTTATTTTATTTGTACCAGGAGCTTTAACCCCAGGCCTCAAAGCACTCTACCACTGAGCTATAATCCCAGTCCATTTTTTACATTTTTATTGTAAATCAGAGTCTCACTAATTTCACAGGCTGCCTTGGGCCTCGAACCTGTGATCTTCCTGCCTGTGCCACCTGTGTTGCTGGGATTACAGGCAATGTTCAACTTCCAAAAGCATATGATGTGACTGGAAATACCATGGCATGAGTCAAGTGCAACTTTGTCTTCAATGTGACATCTTTACTCCTCAACACTTTAAAGAGGTCTTTTGTAAGAGCTCTTCCCAATGCAATGCATCTTTTGAATTCTTTTTTTTTATTGGAAATTTTTAATGTACACCTTAATGCGATTCATTCTGACATGCTTTTCTTTGTGACATTTCCATATATGCATTTTGTTGTACATTATATAGATAAGTTCCCCCTTACCTTCTTGTGCACTTCCTCCCCCATCCCACCTCCCCACCAAAGACTTCTCTTCCATTTGCTTGTCTTTTTATGGTAATATTTTTCTATATATCCTTGGGTTCCAATTCTGTTTAAGATAGAAACTTTTTCTGTAGTGAACTTTCTTTTTACATTGTCAGAACAATTACATGAATTTTCTAGTCCATCTATAATAATACCATTCTTATCTTTTTTAAAATTATGTTCTGAACTCCGTATAGGATTTTTTCCTTCTTATAATTTTGATTCAGCTCCCACATATGAGTGAGAACATGTGGTATTTCTCTTTCTGAGCTTGTGTTCGTTCACTTAAAATAATTTTCTCCAATTCCATTCATTTTGCTGCAAATGGCTTTATTTCATTTTTTTGGATTGATGAGTAGTATTCCATTGTGTATATGTACCACAATTTTTTTTATCCATTCTTCTGTTGATGGGCACTTTGGTTGATTCCATATCCTTGCTATTGAGAAAAGTGCTGCATTGAACATGGAGATGCAAGTGTCTCTGTGGTAGGATGACACATCTCCCTTTGGGTAAATTCCCAATAGTGTTATAGCTGGGTCATACGGTAGATCTATTTTCAGTTTTTTAAGATACCTCCATGTTGATTTTCACAGTGGTTGGACCAATTTACAGCTCCACCAACAATGTAAGAGTGTTCCCTTTTCTCTGCAACCTCGCCAGCATTTGTTGTTCTTTGTTTTATTGATCTTGGCCATTCTTACTGGTGTAAGATGAAATCTCAGAGTTGTTTTAACTTGCATTTCCCTAATGGCTAGGGACATTGAGCATTTTTTCATGTGTTTCACGGCTTTATAGACCTCTTCATTTGAGAACTGTCTACTCAGTTCCTTTGCCCATTTGTGTATTGGGTTATCTGTTTTCTTGGGAATTTTTTTCATAAGTTCTTTATAAGTTCTAGTAATTAGACCTTTGTCTGATGTACAGGATGTGAAAATTTTTTCCTTGACTCTGTTAATTGTTTCCTTTGCTACACAGAAGCTTTTTAATTTCATGTAATCCCATTTATCTATTCGCATCTTTTGATTTCTTGACTGCTTCTTCCGTGGTGTTGATTGTAGAACCAAGTAAAGCAAAATCTTGGACTTCAAGCTTTTCTCTATTATGATGAAGTTGTGCACTGACTCAATGTAAGCATTTTTGTTTTGTTCATGTCAATGTGCAGTCTATACTGAAGGCTATTTTCTTTTATCTTCATCAGTAAATGTTGAAAATCCTCTTCACTTTCAGGAAGTAAACTTGTGTCATCTGCATAACACAGGTTGTTAGTGAGTCTTCCTCTAATCCTGATGCCATATTCTTCTTTATATAGTCCAGCTTCTCAGATTATTTGCTCAGCATAGAGATTGAAAAGGTACAGTGAAAGGATACAGTCTTGATGCATACCTTTCCTGACTTTAAACCAAGTTTCCTTGTTCTGTTTGAACAACTGCCTCCTGATCTGTGTACAGATTCCTCATGAGTATAATTAAGTGCTCTGGTGAAGGAGCAGTAGTTGCAAAATATGGCCTTGTTGACAGAAATGATTCTGGAGATTGCATGATAGAATTTTGTCAGACCAATGACATTTTCATTGCAAATACATTTTTCACCAACATAAGTGGTGACTATACACATAGAATTCACTAGATGGAACATACAGGAATGAAATTGACTACATGTGTGGGAAAAGATGATGGAAAACCCCAATAACAGAAGTCAGAGCAAGACCAGGTGCTGATTATGAATCACACTGTCTAACTGCTCACATGCAAGTTCAAAGTGAAACTAAATGAAAGTAGCACAAGTATAGCAGAGCCAAGGTATGACCTTGAGTATATCCCACCTGAGTTCAGAGTCCAATTCAAGAACAGATTTGAAGTGTCAGACCCTAATGATCAAAGACCGGATGAATTGTGGCATGACATCAAAGACATCATTAATGAGGAAAGCAAAAAGTTATTAAAAAGACAGGAAAAAAGAAAAGATCAAATTACACGTCAAAAGGGACTCTGAAACTACCTCTTGAATGTCAACCAGCTAAAGTAAAAGGAAGACATGGGGAACTTAAAGAACTAAGTAGAAGATTTCAAAGGGCAGCTCAAAAAGACAAAATTAAATATTACAATGATATGTGCAAAGAGATGGACATAGAAAACTGAGAGGGAATAACACATTCTGGTTTTCTTAAGCTTAAAGAATTGAAGAAAAAATTCAAGCCTTGAGCGGCAATAGTGAAGGATTCTACAGGGAAAATATTAAATGATGCAGGAAACATCAAAAGAAGGAATACACAAAGTTATTATATCAAAAAAGAATTGGTGGATGATCAACCATTTCAAGAGGTTTGCATATGATCAATGGGCTGGGATTTAGCTCAGTTGGTCGAGCACTGCGCTACAGTCTCTGAGGTCTCAAGTTCAATTCCCAGCACCATAAAAATGGGAGAAGGGCCTGGCAATCCACTCCCAAGGCAATCCCAATACAGTCGCCATTGAAAACCCTATGAGGGTTGCTATGAATCGGATACCGACTCAACAGCACCTAACAACAACATGGGCTGGGATTTAGCTCAGTTGGTAGAGCGCTGCACTGCAGTCTCTGAGGTCCTGAGTTCGATTCCCAGCACCACAAAAATAGGAGAAGGGCCTGGTAATCCACTCCCAAGGCAATCCTGAAACAGTCAGCCATTGAAAACCCTATGAGGGTCGCTATGAATCGGATACCGACTCGACAGCACCTATCAACAACAACAAGCATATGATTGGTACTGAAGAAAGGCATGAAAGCTGTCTTGAAAGTATTGGTGAAACACAAGTCTCTGGAATTGATGGAATACCAATTGAGATGTTTCAACAAACAGATGCAGCACTGGAGGTGCTCATTTGTTTATGTCAAAAGATTTGGAAAACAGCTACCTGGCCAACTGACTGGAAGATATCCATATTTGTGTCCACTCCCAAGAAAGGGGATCCAACTGAAAGCAGAAATTATTGAACAGTATCATTAGTATCTCACATGGGCAAAATTTTGCTAAGGAGCATTCAAAACCCACTGCAGCAGTATATTAACAGGGACTGCTAGGAAATCATGCTACATTCAGAAGAGGGCATGGAACCAGAGACATCATTGCTGATGTTCGATGGATGTTGGCTGAAAGCAGAGAATACCAGAAAGATGTCTATATATGTTTTATATAAGTGGTAGAGATAGATGTTAAATATTCATATTTAAAATCAGTGCAAACCAGGTGTCATGGTGCACAGCTGTAATCCCAGCAACTTAAGAAGCTGAGGCAGGAGGATCACAAGTTTGAGGCCAGAGGCAGCCTGCATAACTTAGAGAGACCCTGACTCAGAGTAAAAAATGGAAAAGAGACTAGAGGTGCAGCTCAGTGGCAGAGTACTTGGCTAGTATGCTTGAGGCCCTGGATTCAACCTCTGAGTACTGGAACAAAAAATGATACAAATAGTATCTTAGATAAATACTATGCAGGTGGGGTTCTGTGAAAAACTATAATAGGGTATTGACCTAGTAAGGAAGGTTAGGAAAGGCTTCCACACACACACACACACACACACACACACACACACACACAAAAGTGATGGAATCTGAAGAATAAACTAAAAGAAGTATGAAGTGAAAAGTATTCCAAGGAGAGTGAAAAATAGTTGCAAAGCTCCTGACACAGGTCAACAAAGAATGAAATAAGGCCATTGTGTCTGGATAATAGAATGAGAGGTAGCAGAAGCACTGGAAGGGCTGGAGACATAAGGAAGGGCCAGGCTGCCAGGCTGTGAAAGCCATGTTAAGAAGTGTGATCTTTGTCCAAAGAGCAATGGGAAAACAGCGTTAGACAAAAAAATTGGGCTTTCATACACTTTTGCTGGGAGACTAAACTGGTGATGTCTTTTAGAAAAGCAGTTTGGCTATATTATATTAAAATAAAATAATGTGTAATACACTCACACACACACACACACACACACACACAAATAAATTCATGTGGCAGTAATAAAAAAAATCAGAAATGAACCAAATGCCCATTAGCAAGGAAATGATTGAATAATACTTGGCACAGCCATAATGGAAAAATGGAAAACTTATATGTCTTGATTTAATTGAGATGGTTTTTGCTTTAGCTATTTTGAAGATGTCATTAAATGCATACATTTACATTGATGAATCTTACCATTATGAATGATCTGTCTTTCTCTTTGCACTACTCTTACCTGATATTGATATAGGTAG
Organism: Pedetes capensis; assembly: GCA_007922755.1. NCBI lineage: Eukaryota > Metazoa > Chordata > Mammalia > Rodentia > Pedetidae > Pedetes > Pedetes capensis. The sequence goes on along the minus strand of VMDO01000335.1, from coordinate 161,583 downwards.
TCTGGCATTCTTACTACTTAAATAGCACACCATTTTTATCCTACTATTTTCAGAATATCTGTATTTATACAAAGGCCATATTTTGTAAAGAGAATATAGTTCTGTATTTCTTTTCTAAAAAAAATTTCAGCCGAGCATAATGCTGCACACTTGTAATCCAAGTGTTTGAGAAGCTGAGACAGAAGGATGGTGAGTTCAAGGCCAACCTGGGCTACATAGTGAGACTACGGTCTCAAAAAAATTTTTGAGGGGAAATTCACATATTTATGTACATACAATTAATCACTTTTAAAGTGTACAATTAAGCAGCATTTAGTGCATTCACATTGTTATGAACAACCACGACTCTTTAGTTTCCAAGCTTTTTCATCACCACAGAACATTCCATATTTCCCTTAAAATTATGATCTCCAGTTTGATACAATTGCTGCAAATGACAGAATTTTGTCCTTATTACAGCTGAATATTATATTATGTATGTGTATGTATATGGGGGTTGGAGCTTAGCTCAGTTGGTACAATGCTGCTCTGTGCTCTCAGAGGCCCTGGCTTCAGTCCCCAGCACTGCAAAAATGGGAGAAAGATGTAGCAATCTACTCCCAAAGAAATCCCAAAAAACAGTCAGCCAATGAAAACCCTATGAATAGCAGAAAAACACTGACATAGTGCCAGGCATGGCACCGTGTCAGGGAGTGTTTCATTCTACTGTACATGGGGTTTCTATCAGTTGGACCTGACTCAATGGCATCAAACAACAACCTAACAACAACATATACATACATACATATATATACATATATATGTACATATGTATATATGTATATGTATATATGTATATATATGTATATATGTATGTATGTATGTATATATATGTATGTATATATTCCATATTTTCTTTATCCACTGTAGAGATACAACTTGACATGACTATAGCCATTTTGGTCATAGAAAATATCTTGCCCACCAAGTGACCCTGGAACAAATTCTAAACCCTACAGGATAAACAAAGTCATTACTATAGTCAACCAAACATTTTGGGATAGGCACCGTCTCTTAACTGATGCTTGACCTATTAATAGTTTTGGGGTTTTTTGTTTGTTTGTTTGTTTGTTTTGAGAAAGTTCAGATCATTCTGGTCTAGATTAGCATATAAACTCCTTCCTTCTGTCTTGGGTTTCAGGGATTCTTTTGTCTTCTTGTCATATGAGACAGGCTTCTGTCCATAAATCCCTAATAATTTGAATTTTGTGCAGTTCTGGATTTGTCAATCTCTTGGCACTTTCCACACTTGGCAGATGGTTCTTATGCACCAGGTTTTTCTGACATAATCCATTCATTTCTCTATGGACAACTCAGTTGATTCATACCTTGACTAAATATGAGAATCAATTTCTTTCAGTAGTTTTGTAGGTATTTCTTTGACATACTGATTACATTTCTTTTGGATATGTATTCAGTAATAGTATTGCTACAGTAGTTCTATTTTTAGTTTTTTTTTTTGAGACAGAGTCTTTCTAGGTATCCCAGGCTAGGCTGTACCTCACAACGTAGCTCAGGTTAGGCTTGAATTCACAATCCTCCCCCCTCAGCCTCCTAAATCCTGGGACTACAGGTGAATACCACTGTTTTTAATTTTTTGAGAAATCTCCATACTATTTACCGTAATGGCTGTTCTAATTTACATTTACAACAACAATGTATAAGAGTTCTTCTTTTTTTATAGCATTGTTATGTTTTTTTATGATAATAGCCGGTCTAATTCGGGCCTAGAACCATTTTTTGAAGAGACTGTTCTTTCCCCCATTGGATGGTTCTTAGCAGCCTTGCTGACAGTCAATTGATCATAAATGTTTGGGTTTACTTCTGTACTATCAATTCTTGTTCTGTGTGTCTATATTCTATATTCTGTTATTCTATTCTTATGATAGTACCACAGTGTTTTGACTACTGCAGCTTTCTAGTAAGTTTTATAAGGAATAGGAGTCCACCAACTTTGATTTTCTTTTTCAATATTGTTTTGGTTGTTTGGGGCTCCATGCAATGCTGTATGAATTTGAGGGTCAACTCTCCCATCTCTGCAAAAAGGTCATAAAAATTTTGATATATTCTGCATTTAATCTGTGGACACATTAAGTTTTCTCATACATGACCATGCATTTCTTTCCATTTAGTTAAATCTTGTTTAATTTCTTTCAGCAGTTTTTGTAGGTTTACGTGTTTTCTTCTCCTTGTTAAATTCATTCCTAGGTTAAATTCATTCCTAAAACCTGTAGGTTACAGGTTTTCTTCTCCTTGTTAAATTCATTCCTAGGAACTAGGGATATAGCTCAATGGTAGAGTGTGTGCTTAGCAACTGTAAGACCCTGAGTTTGAGCCCCAGCACCAAATGTGTGAATGTGTCTGTATGTGTTTCTAGGTATTTTATTCTTGTGGCTGCTGTTATAGCTTGAATATGAAATGTCCTGCAAAGGCTCGTGTGTTGAATGCTTTGGCCTCAGCTGGTGGCACTATTTTGGGAGATTCTGAAAACTTTAAGAACTATATCCTAGCTGGAAGAAGTAGGGTGCCAATGGGATTTCCCTTGAAGGTTATATCCCTGGCCCCTTCTTTTTTTTTTCTGCTTCCTATCCACTATAAGGTGAACAGCCTCCTTCTCCATATACTCCTGTTGCCATGATATTCTGCCCAAATGCATGGGGCCAATCAACCATGGACTGAACCACCTGAAACCATCAACCAAAATAAATCATTCCTCATTTAAGTTGTTCTGCCAGGTGTTTGGTCATAGTGACAATAAATGTGACAAAATCAGAAAATTGATACCAGAGAAATAGGGTCATTACTGTGACTACACCTGATCATGCCGTTCTTAAGCCTTTGGAATTGGTTTGTTGGAGGAATTTGAAAGAGTTTGGAGAAGTAGGCTAGAGATAGCCTAGGATGCTATAAGCAGAGCTTAATGGGTGATTCTGATGGGAGCTCAGAAGACCAGAATGCTGATATAAATGATGGCAGTAAAGACTATGTTCATAAGGTTTTAGATGGAAATTAGGACTCTCTTGGGAACTGGTCTAGAGACCATTCTTGTTACATTATGGAAAACAATTTGCCTACATTTTGTCCATGTCCTGAGACTTTGAGTGAAGATGAATTTAAAAGTAATGGACTAATTAGTTTAGTGGAAGAAATCTGAAGACAGCATAACATTCAGAATGTGGCACTGGTATTGCTGTTTGCTTTAAGCCAGGTTACAGTGAGAATTGAGAGTAAAAAGAAAAATAGAAAGATTTAAAAACATGCATTTTGGCCAATTTGTGGACAAGAAGAGCATTGTTCTTAAATAGATTAGTGCCATTAAAAAGAAGTCAAGTACTTTGTACGGGGACAATAGGAAAGATGTCTTGAGGGCATCTCAGGAATTGTCCAGACTCTACTCATTGCAAACTCGAATAAGTAAAGGTTTTAACTCATTTGAAAGACTTTACTTTGAAAAGAGAGCTCAGAGCATTTTGCTCACATAGGGCCACCTAGGGAAGTGTTCAAATACTCAGGCACTCAGAGCCCATTGAAACCACAGTACAAACAAAGAGGGAGGATCCAGCTACTCCTTAAACTGGTGGCAGACCTTGTTATCATCTATGTGATGCTTGTTTTGTAGGCATATAGAATGCAAGCATTACGGGTACTGGTAGCTTCCATCTAGATTTCAAAGGAAGGCCTGGGAGGCCAGGCAATATGTGGTAGGGTCATGATCCCTGCAGGCATCCCCTGAAAGGGTGATTCACGAAGCTGTTAGGGTGAAGCCTAAGCTGCAATAGAGACCTCAGGGTGTTGCAGATGTCAGGGGTGTGGAATATGTGCTGAGAAGAGTTGTAATTAATGGGTGGATCCAACCTAACTGAGAGGCTATGTGGGCTGCAAGTAGCAAGGCCATAAAGATGGGGCTGTCCGAGGCCCTGGAAGCTTGTCATGCCACCGCCTGCCCTGGATGCTGGACATGCAGTTACAAGTTTTAATGTTAGACTAGCTAGATTTCAGTCTTGCTTTAATCCCTTTCTTCCTTTCCATGTCCTCATTCCTCCCTTTGGGAATGGGAATGTTTATTCTATCCATCATAACTTGGAACTATGTAGCTTTATTTTTTATTTTATAGGGCTTTGCAGCTAAGAGTTTCCCTTTCTCAGAAATGAATTAGAATTTGGACTTCTGAGCAATGCTAAAACTCTTAAGACCTTGGACTCTTGGAGATGGACAAAATTCAATTTACATTATGAGATGGGCATGAGCTTTGGGAGGCCAGGGTAGAATGTTCTGCTTTAAATATTAAATATCCCCACAGCGTCATGTATTAAATTCTTAGTCCCCAGATGGTAGCATCATTTTTGGAGGTTTGGGAAGTTTTAGAAAGTGGAACCTAACTAGAGGAAGTAGGTCTCATGTGTAGACGGGTGATTTTGAAGGTTATATCTGGCCTCTGGTCCCTCTTGTTTCTCTGCTTCTTGTCCAACATATGGTGAACAGCCTCCTCCTCAACACACTCCCATTGCCCAAAAGTATGAGGTCTGGCATCCATAATCTGAACACTCTGAAACTATGAGACAAAATAAATACTTCTTCCTTTAAGTTGTCCTGTCAGATATTTGGTCATAGCAATGAGAAAAGTAATACAGTTGCTATTATAGGTGGAAGTTTTGAAATTCCCATTTTGGATAATTCATTGATAGTATAAAGAAACACAATGGGTTCTGTGTATTGCTCTTGTATTGTGCAAATTTGCTAAATTCACTTATCATCTCTAGATTTTTTGTGTGTTCCTTGAGATTTTTTGTACACAGAATCATGTCATCTGCAACTGTAGATAGTTTACTCCTTTCTTTCCAATTTGGGTGACAGTCTTTTTCTTTTTCTTGCCAAATCACTCTGACTAGGACTTCAAGTATAATGTCACATAGGAAGGATGAAAGCAGACATCTTTGCATTGTTATGCTCTGGGGAATAAATCTTTCAGGCTTTCACTATTGAGCGTGATGTTAGCTGTGAGGTTTTTGTTGTTGTTTGCTTGTCTGTTTTCCACTTTGAGACAGGATCTCACTAAGTTACACAGGCTTCCTCTGTCCTCAAACTCACAATTTTCCTGCCTCAGCCTCCAGAATCTCTGGGATTATAGCACGTGACACCACTCTCAGCTAGCTGTGGGCTTTTCATAAATGCTCTTTATTATGTTAACAAAATTCCCTTGTATGCCTTCCTAGTTTCCTGCGTTTTTTTTTTAATTGTGAAAGAGTAATAAATTTTGTTAAATGCCTTTCTGAGTCTACTGAGATGACAATGTGGGTTTTCTGTCTTCATTCAATGAATATTATATGTTACATAAATTAATTTTCCTATGTTGAATCTCTCTTGCTTTCCTAGGATAAATCCCCATTGTTGGTGGTGTGTAATCATTTTAGTTTGCTGTGGAATTTGGTTTTTGGGTATTTTCCTGTCTATATTCATAAGAATATTAGTTTGTCATTTTTTTTTTCATGTAATATTTTTGTGTGGCTTTAATATCAGGGAATACTCACAAAATTTGACTTCAATATTTTGGAAGACTTTGAGTAGGATTAGTGTTAATTATTGTTTAAATGTTTGGTAGAATTTCCAAGTAAAATCATCTGATCCTGGACTTTTCTTTATTGGAAAATTCTTTTTTGTTATGCATTCAGTGTTTTTACTTGTCATAGGCTTATTGATATTTTCTTTTCTTTTTTTTTTCTTGAGTCAGTCTTGGTAATATTAAGTTTCTGGACATTTATACATTTCATCTACATTATTTAATCTGTTGATATACAATTTTCTGTAGTATTCTCTTATAATCCTTTAATTACATAAGTCCAATAGTAATGACTCCACTTTCATTTCTAATTTTAGTTATTTGCATCTTCTCTCTTTTCATCTTGATCAGTTTAATGTTTTATCAATTTTGTTGATATTTTCAAGGATGGTTTTATTGATCTTCTATTTGACTGACTTCTGCTCTAATTTTTATGCTTTCCTTCTTGCTACTGGCTTTTATCTATTTTTTTCTAATTCCTTAATGTGGAAAGTTAGATTACTGATTTGAGATCCTTTTCAATATATATGTTTACAGCTATAAACTCTCTTAGCACTACTTTTGCTGCATTCCATAAATTTTGGTAGGTTGTCCCTCTCTGTCTCTCTGTCTCTCTGTCTCTCTCCCTCTCTGTCCCTCTCTCCTTCTGACCCTCTCTCCCTCTCTCCCTATCTTAGGGGTTGAACCCAGGGCCTTACACAGGCTGGGCAAGTTCTCTAACTCTGAGCTACTTCTCCACTCCATTTTTTCCCATCCTTGACCAAGTAGGTTCTAATCTCCCTAGTAGTTTCTTTTACACCCATTGATTAAGAGACTGTTGATTAATTTCCATGTATTTGGAGAGTTCCCTGTTTTCCTTCTGTTAGTGATTTCTTATTTCATTCCATTGTGAAGACTGAAGAAGATACTTTTTATGACTTTTTTTTTGAAACAAGGTCTTGCTGTGTAGCCCAGGCTGGGCCTCAAATTCACAATCTCCTCCTGCCTCAGTCTCCTGAGCACTGAATTAAATGTGTGTGCCACTATGCCTAGCATATAATTTCAATATTTTTAAATTTATTGCCCCAAATATGGTCTATCCTGGAGAATGTTCCATATGTTCTTGAGAATAACGTGTATTTTTGTATTTTGTAGTGGAGTGTTCTATATATATCTTTAAGGTCTAGTTAACTTATAATGTTGCTCAAAGCTTCTTTTTGCTTATTGATCTTCTGTCTAAATGTTTTATCAACTAATGAAAGTAGATGTATTATATAGGGCTCTCCAGAGAAATCAAACCATTAGGGGATATAGACATATAAAGATATATAGAGAGATTTACTATAAGGAATTTGTGCACACAATTCTGGAGGTTGAGAAGTCCCAATATCTACAGTTGGTAAGCTGGTGACCCAGAAAAGCTAGTGGTGTAGTTCCAGTCCAAAAGTTGGCAGGCTCTGGACCCAAGAAGAGCTGATGTTTCAATTTGAGTCCAAAGGTAGGAAAAGATGTACATCCCATGTTAAGCAGTCAGGTAGAAGGCATTCCCTGTTATTTGCAGGGTGAGCCTTTTTGTTCTATTCATGCCTTCACTTAATTGGGTGAGGGCCACCCACATTAGGGAGTGCAATTTAGCTTACATGGTCTATCAATTAAAATGTTAATGTCATTCAAAAATACCATTGCAGTCATATCTAGAATAACTGGCCAAATATCTGTACACTCCACAGCTTAGTCAAGTTAGTATATAAAATTAACTGCCATGGTAGAGTTTTGAAGAACTATTATTATAGGACAAGTTCTCCCTTCAAACTTATAAATATATTCTGGAGCCCTTTTTAATGTATATATAATTGCTATATTTTCTTGATCATTTGGCCATTTTAACAATATGTAATGTCCTTATTTGTTTCTAGTAACAATATTTTATTTAAAAATCAATTTTGGCTGCTCTTTTGTTACTATTTGCATGAAATATATTTTCCAACCTTTTACTTTCAACCTGTTTGTGTCTGAGTCAAAAATGAATCTCTTAGCCAGGCGCAGTGGCACATGCCTGTAATCCCAGTGGCTTGGGAGGTGGAGGCAGGAGGATTGCAAGTTTGAGACCAGAGGCAATCTGCGTAATTTAGCAAGACCCTGCCTAAAAAGTAAAAAAAAAAAAAAAAAAAAAAAAAAAAAAAAAAAAAAAAAAAAAAAAAAAAAAAAAAAAAAAAAAAAAAAAAAAAAAAAAAAAAAAAAAAAAAAAAAAAAAAAAAAAAAATGGGCTGGAGATGGCAGCTCAGTGGTCTAGCATTTGCACAGCATGCAAGCGTGAGGCCCTGGGTTCAAGCCCCAGTACCACAAGAAAAAAAAAAAAAAAGAAAAGAAAAGAAAAGAAAAGAAAGGAAAGGAAAGAAAGAGAGAATCTTTTGAAAGCATATAATTGTATCATTTTTTTTAATTTGTGATTTTAATCCATTAATATTTAAAGCAATTACTACAATACAAGGCCTTCTGGCATTTTGCTGTTTGTTTTCTGTATTTCTGATAACTTTCTCATTTCTGAATTGTTCCAACACTGACTTCTTTGGTAATTGGTTTTTTCTACTGCATCATTTTGATTCCCTCTTCTTCTATAATTTCTAAAGTTATATTCTTAGTGGTTTACATGGAGATTATAGGTAACAGGCTACATTTATACCAACCTAGTTTTAATTGTTATCAACATAATTTCCATGGCATACTTTAATTCTGTTCTTATTCAGTTCTGTTCTCTTCCCACCATTTATGTTTCAACTGTCACAAATTATATCTTTATATATTGCATGTTCATAAATGTAGTTTTCTGAAATTGTCTATTAAGTCACATGGGAAACAAATAGAAGAGTTACAAACCAAAAATAAAATAATGTGAGCTTTTATATTTAATTATTTAGTTGCTTTTGCCAGAAACCTTTGCATCTTTATTTGATTTTGAGTTATTATGCAGTATCTTTTCATATGGACTTGAAGAATTTCCTTCACTGTTTCTTTTTTTTGTTTGTTTGGGCTTGTTTTTGTTTCTTGTTCATTTTTGAGACAATGTCTCATTATTTAGCTCAGGCTGACTTCAAACACAGAATCCTTCTGTTTCAGTCTCCCAAGTGCTAGGATTACAGGCATGCATCATCATGACTAGTTTCATTCATTGTTTTCTGAGAGGCACTTATACTAAGGATAAACTCTTAGCTTATGCTTGTCTATGAATACCTTAATTTATCCTTCTTTTTTTTAAAGGATAGTGTTGCTGGATATAGAATTCTTGGTCAATAGTTTTTTTTAAATCAGTACTTTAAATATATCATCTCACTTTAAACATACAATCTCTTTTAGGCCTCCATGGTTTCTGATGCATAATTGGCTACTAATCACACTGAAGATATCTTTTATGTGGCAAATTTCTTCTCTCTTGTAGCTTTCGTAATTTTTCTGTTTCTTTATCTTTTGACAAATTTCATTACAATCTGTGTTAGTGTGGATCTCTTTGAATTTACCTTGTTGAGCTTCTTGAATATGTATGATCATGTCTTTTGTTAAATCTAGGAGGATTTTGGTCATTATTTTTATCACTATTCTTTCTGCTCCTCTTTTTCTTTTACTGAGCCTCCCATAATGTGTACATTGATATACTTGATGGTGTCCCAAATGTCCCAGTGACTTAGTTCATTTTTCTTTTTTTCTTTCTGATTCTTGGACTGGGTAATTTCAATCAACTTATCTTCAAGCTCACTGATTCTTTCTTTTGCCTGCTATCATCAACTGCTATATATTTCTACTCCAGATTTTCTATTTATTTCCTTTTGATTTGAATTCTGCACCATTTATCTTTTTACCTCTCCAGATCCACTCTTTTCTACCTTGCTCTAATGCCCTGGGTGATCTTATCTATGTGGACTGCATCAAGTGTTTCTTTGTCTTCTGACTTTGGGTTGGAGATGGACATAGGAGACATGGGCTAGATTTAGAAGAGCAGGAGAAAAGTGAAATCAGGTTTTTAGTCCACCGGTTTCCTCTCTGCTGGGTTTCCATGAATTGGTTATGTTCTCCAACAACATGTCCTGTGAGATGGTCTTCTTCATACAGCCACTCTTTCCCTTCCTTTTCCAAGATCTAGAGTTGATGAATTCTCCCTGAAATTGCTAGCCTTAGGATAGTATACCATCCCTGTTGGCTTCCCTAAGCCATACATATACCTTTGTCCTTTTATTATACTCTCCTCAATTGCTCATTTAGAATGTACCATCTCTTTCCTTCTGAGATTCTAATCCAGAGACCAAACACTTAATATGGGCACATCTCTCTGGACTGAAGTCATCCTGCAACAGTCTAATACAACTCCAAGGTAAAGAGGGTTTTAATAATCATCTTGAAGTCTTTTATGGCTTTAGGACATATATGAGTTCTTGGTTGGGTATAGAGGTTGGAGGAACTTGGTGAGAGCAAGGAAGAGAACTTTCTGCTTTTTAGGTCATCTATACGTGTCTGAGAGATTGTACTTCTCCAAACCATAAAGCTCTGTATCCCAATTAGAACTGCTACATTAAAGATTTAGGGCTGCAGCTTCTTCAAATGGGAACAAAAATATCCATCCCATCTTTGGTTCTGATTCTGTTCATCATCTACTACTAATATCCTGGTCTGACTTTTAAAAATTATAACAAAATACCTGAGACAGGCTACTTAGGAAAAACAGATGTTTATTTAATTCACAGTTCTGGAGATTTCAGAGCTTAAACATGGTGATGTCCTTCTTGCCAGCACAGTATTGAGGTAGCAAACAGCATCACGTGGCACAGAGACTTTACATGTATCTATGTGTCTGATCTCTCTTATAAAACCACAAGAATTGGGCTGAGGATGTAGCTCAATGGTAGAGCACTTGCCTAGTATATGTGAAGTCCTGGTTTGATCCCTAGCACCACACACACACACACACACACACACACACACACACACACACACCACCACCACCACCACCACCACCACCGCCACCGCCACCACCACCACCACCACCAGGATTCAACTAGGGAGCTCTATTCTAATGAATTTATTTCATTTTAATCATTTCCAAAATAATTTCCCAATCTACAGCTATACCACTCTGGCATCTTATCAGATCTTAGAAGCTAAGCAGGTCAGGCCTGGTTAGTACTTGAATGGGAGACTGTCTGGGAAAACTGGGTACTATAGACTTGAAAGAAGGACCCAGCAGCCCACTATAGAAACAATAAGCCATCAGAAACCCTGTGAATAGCAGAGAAGCACTGACAACAGAGCCAGGCATGGCACAGTGCTGAATAGTGTTTTGTTCAGTTGCATATAGGGTAACTATGAGTTGGACCCAACTTGATGGCACCTAACAATAACAAAAACAATCACTTCCCAAAGCCTCAACTTCTAAGCACCATAGTCAGGTAAAGTTTCCACTCTTTTAATACTATTAGCATATGACTTTGGGGGTTAAATTTGCAACACCTGAATTCTGTGGAACACAAACTGTGGTACCAGGGTTAGCCCCTGACAATGATATGCTAGATGCCTAAATTTGGGGGCTTAGACAACTAAGGATTTTAGCCCAGCCTAACTCTTGATCCACAGCTACCTCTACTGCAAGGCCCTTCTGTATCCCACTGTCTTGGCCCAGGGAAATAGACATTTTGACAACATTTATGTATTTGTTTCCTAGGGCTGCTGTAACATTACCCAAAATTAAGTGGTTTAAAACAAAAGACATTTATTTTCTCATAGTTCTGGAGGCTAGAAGCCCAAGATCAAGATGTTAGCAGGTCCATGCTGTCTCTGGTGGCTCTAGAGAAGAATCCTTCCTTGCCTCTTCTTAGCTTTTAGAGGTTCTTAGTAATCCTCAACAATCTTGGCTTACAGATCCATTGCTCCAGTCTCTGTCTCTGTTATCACATGTCTATCTTCTCCTTGTGTGTCTCTTTCCTTCTCTTATAAGGCTATCTGTCATATTGGACATCTGCAATGACCCTATTTCCAAATAAGATCACATTCTGAGAATCTTGGGGGTAGGACTACATATCTTTTTAGAGGACACAATTCAACCCATAAAAATACATTCATTTTTTAAAAAAATACTCAGGGATTGAACCCAGGGCCTCACACATGCTGGACAAGCTCTACCACTGCACTACACTCCCAGTTCCTTTTTTATTTTTTATTTTGAGGAAGGGTTTTGCTAAGTTTCACAGGCTGTTTCTGTTCTCAAATTCATGATCCTCCTGTTTTAGGCTCCCAAATACCTGGGATTACAGGCATATGCCACAGAACCTGGGCTATATTCATCATTTTCAAGGACACATCTGCCTCCCTGATTCATTGCAGTCCATGAAGAAAAAATATTACCTATATAAATATTTCAGAACATTTTGTCCAAGGAATGCAATAGGTGAGCAGAAAATAAAGAAGTTTGAACTAAAAGACAAAGGACAGAACTGAAGTGCCAGATATTACATGATTTTCTGTGTGCTTTTCCAAGCCACTTTATCTCTATGCTCTTCAATTTCCTCATCTATAAAATGAGAAGCAAGACTTAATAATTATGAAGGCAGGTCCCATTGAGCTCCCAAATTCTAAGATTCTTCAACATATGCATCCAGTGCTAATAAATCTTTTGCAAGTGATACCATGTCTTGCTTAAATGGTTTCCTCAGACTACTTATGCTCTAGGTCTCTCTGAGCTCATTTCCAGTTACTCCTCTGTTGTCTGTGAGATAGTTTGGATTATTTGGAAACATCAGGAGGACTTGCCACCTTAATTCCAAATGTCAAAATGTAAAGGCTCCTTTTAAAACTCCATAATTGGAACCAGCTGTTTCTCCTAATGCTATCAAATCTTCTTATTTGTCCTTGATTCAAGGAATATTGCGGAGTTTCCTCCCAAGAAGGTTCAGATAGAAGTATGTTACAGTGGTGAGAAAGAGAAGGAGGGGACTGGGAAGATTTAGGGACATGCGACATGATCTCCATCACCATCCAGCTATAAACTTGGTTCCCATGCATCCCTCACCCCACTGATCTGTAGAAGTGACTCCTCCAGGGCAGGTACTCTGCATTTTTCATCTGAGTGCACAAGCACATATGCAGTTACCCCCAAAACAGGACCTGACCCAGAGCTACTGTTGGAAGAAAGGGAGTAGGGAGAGAAATCAGTCACAACACACACTTCATCATTGCTGTATTTCCACCCCACCATCCTCTTCTGGCCCCTAAACTCAGGCCTAGGAACTGACTTTCCTTATTAAAATTGTGGCAAAAGATATGTAACATAAAAATTACCATTTTAAACATTTAAATGTAGAGTTCAGTGGCATTAAATACATTCACATTGTTGTGCCATCTTCACTACCATAGAGCTATGGGACTTCTTCCTTTTTTTTTTTTTTTTTTTTCCAGTACTGAGGAGCTGGGCCTCACAAATACTTTGCAAGTAAAGAACAATTAACAGAGTCAAGGAAACCCCCACTGAATGGGAAAAAAATCTTCCCATCCTATGCATCAGACAAAGGTCTAGTTACCAGAACTTACAAAGAACTCAAGAAAAAAACTCCCCCCAAAACAGATAACCCAATACACAAATGGGCAAAGGAACTGAGTAGACAGTTCTCAAATGAAGAGGTCTATAAAGCCATGAAACACATGAAAAAATGCTCAATGTCCCTAGCCATTAGGGAAATGCAAGTTAAAACAACTCTGAGATTTCATCTTACACCAGTAAGAATGGCCAAGATCAATAAAACAAAGAACAACAAATGCTGGCGAGGTTGCAGAGAAAAGGGAACACTCTTACATTGTTGGTGGAGCTGTAAATTGGTCCAACCACTGTGGAAATCAACATGGAGGTATCTTAAAAAACTGAAAATAGATCTACCGTATGACCCAGCTGTAACACTATTGGGAATTTACCCAAAGGGAGATGTGTCATCCTACCACAGAGACACCTGCATCTCCATGTTCAATGCAGCACTTTTCTCAATAGCAAGGATATGGAATCAACCAAAGTGCCCATCAACAGAAGAATGGATAAAAAAAATTGTGGTACATATACACAATGGAATACTACTCAGCAATCAAAAAAATGAAATAAGGCCATTTGCAGCAAAATGGATGGAATTGGAGTAAATTATTTTAAGTGAATGAACACAAGCTCAGAAAGAGAAATACCACATGTTCTCACTCATATGTGGGAGCTGAATCAAAATTATAAGAAGGAAAAAATCCTGTGCAAAGGTCAGATCGTAATAAAAGAAAAAAAGCTAAGAATTATATTATTATAGATGGTCTAGAAAATGCATGTAATAGTTCTGACAAGGTAAAAAGAAAGTTCACTGCAGGAAATGTTTCTATCTTAAACAGAACTGGAACCCAAGGATATATAGAAAAATATTACCATAAAAAGACAAGTAAATGGAAGAGAAGTCTTTGATGGGGGGGTGGGATGGGGGAAGGAAACATATAAGAGGGTAAGGGGGAACCTATATGAATAATGTACTACAAAATGCATATATGGAAATGTCACAAAGAAAAGCATGTCAGAATGAATCGCATTAAGGTGTACATTAAAAATTTCCAATAAAAAATTTGGAAAAAAAAAACAAATACTTTGCAAGTGATCAGCCACTGAGCTGCACCCCTAGCCCTTTTTTATTTTTTAAATTGAGACAGAGTCTCACTAAGTTACACGGGCTGCCTCTGGCCTTGAACCTGTGATCATCCTGCCTCTGCCTCCCAAGTCGCTGGAATTACAGGCATATGCCACCATGCCCAGCAACTCCAGGGCTTTATCATTTTCCTAAAATAAATTCTGTACTGATTAAACAATAAATATTCATTCTTCTGTCCTCTCAGCCCCTATAACTCCTATTTTCCATCTCTATTATTCTATTTTAGTATCGCCTATAAATGGAATTATTCAATATGTGGTTTTTGGTTTTGTTTGTTTGTTTGTTTTTGAGACAGAGTCTTCCTGTATAGCCCAGGCTGGCCTCAAACTCAAGATCTTCCTGCCTCAGCCTTTTAAGTGCTGGGATTTCAGGCATGTGCCACCATGCCTGGCTAATATGTGGCCTTTTGTGTCCGGCTTATTTCACTTGGGATAATATCTTCAAGGTTCATCTGTGTTGTGGCGTATGTCAAAATTAGAAACTGACTTTTCTTGAGACCGCAAAACCTTTAAATTCCCTTCTAATGCTGAGATCTTTTCCCTCTGTGGAAAGATGTGTCTTCTTTAGTTAATTAAAAGCAAGAACAGGACTGCTCCAGTTTCCTGGTCCTTACAATACTGCCTTTGCCACCATGGCCTTGGGACCTCAGCTTTAGAGCTTCCTTGGCCCTCATTTTTTTTTTTATTCACTTAACAGAAGCCTAACTGTGGTGTTTACTCTGACCTAGTCCTATAGTGGCTGTTTACAATCTGATATAAAGAAACAAACCTACAAATAAATGTGAAATATAGTGCTCACAACTTCTAAGAAGTACTATGGAGTTCATGAGGACCCAAGAGTGGGGAGTTCATATGCAACCAAGAGAATGAAGAAAATGCTAAAAGAAACGACTCTCCAAATCTTGACAGAAAAGCAGGTATTCTCTCTGATAGAACCTGGGTCAGGTGAGGAGCATGCCAGGAAAGAGACTCTGCCAGAGTAGTGGTATAGAGGCATAACTTAGCCTGTGTGTTGTGCAATTGCAAATGAGCTGGTCCAACTGGAGCACAGCATTTTAGGGGGAGGAGGGAGAGAGGAAAAGCACCATGAACAAAGTCTGGGCAACTATTGAAAAAGCCATGAGCCAGGTCACAAAAACAAAATACGCTTGGTAGGGAATTTGGTTTTATCCTCAAGACAATCAAGACCAATAGAAGGTATTAAGAAGGATAGAATGGTGAAATTTATGCTTTATACCACCTTTCTAGTGGTGTTTGAAGAGTGAGGTAGAAGCCAGCTAGGAGACTCTTGCCTTGAGTCTGGGTGAGGGATAACACAGTAATGGTTGGATGAGGACCATAATGTGCTTGAGCTGGCTCATACTAGCTTATAAAAGCTAATTTTCAAATGGCTAGGAACCTTGCTTTTGGCTAATATCAATCTGACATCAGCAATACCAGAGCACCTAATTGTAATCATGAAGAACCTATACATGGACCAGGAGGCAGCCATTTGAACAGAACAAAGAAATATTGCTTGGTTTAAAGTAGAGAAAGGTGTGCGTCAGGGCTGTATCCTTTCACCACATCTCTTCAATTTCTATGCTGAGCAAATAATCCGAGAAGCTAGACTTTATAAAGAAGAATCGGACATCAGGATTGGAGGAAGACTCATTAACAACCTGCATTATGCAGATGACATAACTCTGCTCGCTGAAAGTGAGGAAGATTTGAAATATTTACTGATGAAGATCAAAGAACATAGCCTTCAGTATGAATTGCAATTCAACATCAATAAGACAAAAATCCTTACAACTGGGTCAGTGTGCAACTTCACAATAAGTGGAGAAAAGAGTTGAGGTTGTCCACAATTTTGCTTTACGTGGCTCTACAATCAAGCACTGTGGAAGCTGCAGTCAAGAAATCAAAAGACACATTGCTTTGGGAAAAACTGTTGCAAAAGATCTCTTTAAAGTATTGAAAAGTAAAGATGTCACATTGAAGACGAAGGTGTGCCTGACTCATGCGATAGTATTATCAGTTGTGTCCTATGGTTGTGAAAGCTGGACGTTGAATAAGGGAGACAGGAAAAGAATTGATGCTTTTGAATTATGGTATTGGAGATGAATATTGAATATACCATGGACTGTCAAAAGAACCAACAGATCTGTCCTAGAAGTGGAGTAACCAGAGTGCTCTTTGGAAGCAAGGATGGCTAGACTGCATCTTACTTATTTTGGACATGTAGTCAGGAGGGAACAACCCTAGAGAAGGACATCATGTTTGAGAGAGTAGCAGGTCAACAAAAAAAGGAAGACCCTCACTATATGGATTGACAGAGTGGCTGCATCAATGGGTTTAAATATAAAAGAGATTGTGTGCCTGGCACAGTCAGGGAGTGTTTCATTCTGCTGTACATAGGGTCTCTATGAGTTGGACTCTACTCAAGGGCACCTGACCACAACAACAAAATAAATATTCAAAATTCATCACTTCCTAAATATTTTTGGCAGTACTAAGGGTTGAAACAAGGGCCTTGTGCATACTAGGCCAAGTGTTCAACCACTGAGCTACACCCCCCACCCCACCCCCTTTCTTTTTGAGATCAGGTCTCCTTAAATTGTGCAGGCTGCCTCTAACCTCAAATTTTCAATCCTTCTGCCTCAGCCTCTTGAATTGCTGGGATTACAGATGTGCACCATGGCACCTGGCACTTTCTAAATGTTTTACTGTTACCTTTGTGTTCCCCCCCCCTCTCTCCCCCGCCATCTCTGTGTGTTTGTGTGTGTGTATGCATGTGCGCATGCCACCTGAAGATGGAACCCAGGGCCTTGCACATGCTAGGCAAGCATGCTACTACTGAGCAACATCCCCCGCCCCTATCTTTGCTCTGAAGATACTTTACATCTAATGTATCTGTATGGTGGAAGTACTATATAATAGTGTCCTACTGCACATTTTTTCTTAACAGTGCCTTCAAAAACATCACATTACCAACTTGAATTCAACCACTATGGAAATATCCACACTATTAAAATCAAAAGCTGCTGTAGACCAGAGCTCCAAACTGCGGGTGTGCTCATTTCCCTGTCTTCCCTCCCTGGACCACGAGGCAAGATCTTTTCTGATAATCCCTACTAACATAGTATAAAAGTTTGTTAAACGCACTGAATATATGAAGATGATTGTTTAGGTATTATCTATAGCCACGGAAAAACAGGGAGGGATCCTTAGAATACACTAAGAATGGCTAAATGAATTGTAGTGTAAGTATACCTTGGAATAGTCTGAAGTAATCATAGTAGTCATTATAAAGTCCATGTGCTAATATGGAAAAATTCCTGTGATAAAATTTTAGAAGTCTTGTGAATTTTCATTTATGTTATGATAGCCAGTATGGGAAATTATGTACTTGAACAAGAACTAGCATGGAACAAGAAAATTAAGCTAATTTGATTTGCTGGGACAATAGGATAATGGATGAATTTTTACATTTAGATTTCTGCTGATGTAAAATTCATTTTTTCATTTCTGCTGATATAAAAATTCAGATTAAAAACGGCACCTATGAAAGAAAAGAGATTAAACATGGAAGGTCCAACTGCGAGAAATAAAACAGGTAAATAATCCCTATACATTGTGGTTTAGATAGGAGATTTTATGTATTGCTTAAAAATATACGCATTAACTTTTATTTACACAGTCACTCATTCATTCTGATTTGGCAACTTCTCTCTTCTTTCATCCTTTCTTTCCTCATGCTTTCCCTCTTCCCTTCCTCTTTTAAGACATCTTTCTCTTAAGGAATTCCCATTCCCAGTAATCTCTCATCAAAGGAGAACATGAATAGCTGACATTATATAATGCTTTAACATTTGGCATTCCCAAGGCATTATCCCACCCCTGGTGCAGAATAAGTTGTCAGAGCATGAAATTGGTATTTTTACATATTCTTAATGTACAGATGTCAGTCTGAAAACCATTCACTAGTATTATGATTACATTCTTTGTCTCATTTTCTATCTATGCCAAGATCTGTTCTTGTGATTTCTGTTCTTTTGGGAGTTTCAGATAAGGAAGACAAAATTTTAATGATCTTGTTTGCTGATTCTGCCAAAAGGTAAAAGTAAACTTTTAAGTCTCTGACCATGTTTGACAATGATACTTCTGGCGCACAAGCAAAGATGTAACAAGAAGGACCAGATGCAAACTGGAAATATAATCAGTGGCTCGCTTGATGGTGCCAGATTCCTCAATGTGTTCCAAATCAAATATGCTTGCAGTTTACACATTTATTATTCTGTGCTAATAACATAACTGAATAGCCTAAGCTTATGGGAGAAGCATCATATCTAAAAAATAATAACCTTGTAGAAAATACACAAGGTAACAACCTGCAGGGATTTAGAGACTCTGGTCCATCTTCCACCTACTTAGCAATGCCCCATAGGATCCCCAACAGACAGGCATCCAGTCTGTTTAAACACCTCCAGTGATGGGCATCTTGCTACCTCATGAAGCAACCTGTTTCAAATTTCAACAGTTGAAAAATATGGCCCAGGATTCTTTCACTGTTCTATTAATAGCACCTTAGGGGAACTGCTACCTCTTCACTCCATGTGGTTCTTCATTCCATGACAGGACAGTTAATCACAGGAGTATTCAGCCTGCCTGTCCACAGGGTAGTATGCTGCTCCCTGGCCTGTTTGCCATCATATCCATTGTTTGCCTTTCTTTTGCTCTCTCTCTACTACAGGGGATCTGGGAGTGGGGCTGACCTCTTAGGCTCTACGTCCCAGGCTCCCTGTCTGCTGGGTTGAAGTGGGTGTGACCTGTTGGAGGCATCATCAGGAGATTGGATGGTGAGAGAAGAGAGAAGGAAAGGTATTCTCTTCTGTCTCTCTGACTGTCCATGTGGCTCCAACTTCCTCTGGACAGATCCACCATGATCCCAACTTTCCCTGGGTGATCCCAGCAGTACAACCTTCTCCCTTCATTTCTCCAATCTAGGGTCAGCAGGTGCTTCTAGCTGTTGGTTATATTTGGGTTGCTTCACTATTCTCCCATAGCCTTCTGAAGCATTTCTATCGCCTGTGTTAAGCCAATAAATTCCTTCTGTTAAATATCACACTCAGAATGCTTCTATTTCCTGGGTCCCGTGATATAGTTCAGCATGTGACCCAGGCCACCATCTAGTGTCTATTTCTGGCCATAGTAATTGGCTCAGGGATGGGCATATGACCCACTCCTGACCTATTAGAGTTTCTCTGGGACTGTCTACACTCTTCTGATAGAGGTCAGTGAGCATGGACCCCATAAGATGGGACTCCGTAACAATGTCTAGAAGGTCCATCTGCACAGTGAAAGAGTGAAGCAAGCACAGGGAAAACTGGCAAGGGGACCAGGAGATACTCAATGGCATCCTTGAGGTTCTCACAGTTCCCAAAGCTCTGTCCTGAACCACCCATGTACATAAACCAATATAGTCTTTTATCCCTCAAGCATCCTTGATTTGGGTTTCTGTCACCAGCAACACAAAAATAAGCCTAACAGTGTCATATTTAGTTAGTAGAAGAATACTCCTTTGAAGAAGCCCAAATCTGCTTCTCTGTACCCTCCCTGTAGCCCACCTGGTTCTCAGCTCCGGGGACCACAGCATTCTTGTCCCTTTTACCCTCTGCAGCCCTTTCTTCCTCCAGCATGGGTCCAGGTCACCTTGTCTGCCCTCCTTCTCCCCTTCCCCACTGTCCAATTTCACTACTGGCTCCTGTTGCTTCCCTTCAGAATGCTTTGCTGGCTCATTCTTAACTATCCCCTCCCAAATATGATGTTGGCAAAAGGCTCTGGTCCCAGGAACTGACTGGAGGCATCTTGATCCTCCCTATCACAGAAAGACATTAGATGGCTCTCTTTCTGTGGCCCTTAAGATATCGAAGGCAGCTTTGCATTCCCTTCATTTTGCTCTTCTTTTCACCCTGGCCTTCAATCACTGCTCACATTTTGAGGTCTCTGGCCCCAGCCAGCTTGGTGCTTTCCATAGTGTGTGTTCAGAATGATCACCAGAGATGTTCCATCTTCAAGAGACAGATGAGTTCTGCTCACCACTTGGAATCCAGAGCAGAGGATCTAAAGGTAACTCTTCACTGTTCTTTAAGGATGGCGGCCCAACTGATCATAAATCCACTAAACTATGGGTATTTTTCTTTTCTGTTCTGTTTTTTTTGTTGTTGTTCTTTGTTTTTATTGTTGTTGTTGTTTGTTTTTTGAGATAGGGCCTCACTAGGTAGCCCAGGCTGGCTTGAAACTCACTATGTAGACCATGCTGGCCTTGAACTCACATCAATCCTCCTGCTTTGTCCTGAGTGCTGGGATTAAAGTGTGTGCCACCATGCCTGGTTGGCATTTTTATTTTCCATCTTCATAATATACCTTACAAAGTGAGTAATGTTATTCCCATTTTTCAGATGAAGAAACTGAGAGTTGAAGAAGTTATGCAACTTGCTCCAGGTCATACAGCCAGTAAGGGGTGAAGCCAAGACTTAAATAAATCTGAAAGTGCTGTCCCCTGTTCCTTTCACTTCTCTACAACTGCCTATATTTTTAGAAACCAAGGAGAGAGAGCACTTCTTTCCTGCTGTGGAAGCCTGGATACGTCACTTTAATTGTAGAGGTGCAAGAGGTTAAGTGCAGGTTAACTGAGGTGTTCAGGTGGGTGTAGGTAACAGATTTCTGCAAAAAGGGGCTTAAAAAATTGAGTGAAGAGACTTTCATTTCAAAAGTATAAAGCCCAAATCCATGGCAAACATAAGTTTGGCTTTGATTTACAGACAGCATCTACCTCAGGGCATGTGGAGGAATCTTCTCAATCAATGTGTCAAGCCCAGAGGAGGAAAAGGTTTGCCCAAGGCCGCACAACAACGTAGAGGTGAGCCAAGAGTATACCCAGGCCTCTTGACTGCTGACAGGAAGCTATGTTATTTAAGCTTGTGGAGAGGGGCTGAGCCCTGAGCAGCACCAGCCACTTCAGCTCATGTCAGTTTCAGATGCTGATGTGATAATATTTCCAGCCCCCACCTCACCCCACCCTAATGCACACACCCAGCCAGTCTCTCTCAAGGTCCTTGTCCCCTACCATGAAGGTCCTGCAGTCTCAGTACCTTAGAAGCCCCTATTGTAGAGCCTTCAATCTACTATTGGAGACAGTGAGGCCAGATGGAGGAAGAGGCATTTCACGCTCACATCATGAATATAGTTCATTTGGTTGATCAACAAATATTTACCGGGCACCTATAGTCTGCCAGTCTATGTAAAGTCAGTTTGTATGTGGGTAGCTTTCAGTCTAGAGGAAGGAGAGCAGTAACAAGCAATTAAACAAGTTAATTAATCAATTAAGAATTATGTTGAATGCTGTGAATGAAACCATGAGCTGTAGTTCAGAATAACAGGGGTCAGGGAGAACAGGGGTCTGTTCTATGAAAGGTCAAGAAAGCTCTGTCAGAGGAGATGACATGTTGCTGGAGACTTGGAGGCTGAGAAGGAGCTGGGTGTGGATATCAAAAAGCCAGAGGGAAGACTATTCCAGGCAGAAGCAATAACATGAACTAAGGGTCTGTAGTAATAATCCCTAACATTTATTTAACTATGTACCTGGCACTGTTCAAACACATTCCCTGTATTGTCTTCCTTATTCTTCACAATACCCCTAGGAGGCAGGCGATATCATTACTCCATCTTACAGATAGGGAAATGAGGCACACCACAGTTAAATAACTTGCCCAAGGCTGACAGCTAGTTAGTGGTGGAGATGGCACAGGACTCAAACCCAGCTGTTCAACTCCAGAGCCTGTATGCTTAACCATTTTGCTAACAGAGATGGGGCTGAAAACCAAGTCTCCTGACTTTTGTTTCAGTGCTTACTCACGACCATTCAAATGTATATACTCTTAACCATACGCACTCCCAAGTTTCCCTTTCAGGAATCTTTACTCAAACAAGGGACCTTGGAGGGCACCTTCTTCAACCAAGAATTGTTAGAGTTGGAATACCCGTGGGAATTGGTGTTGATATCCCACCCTAGGGGGCTCTGTCATCCCAGTCTAGGAGTCTGGCTTTAGGCCACTTGTGGCAATTTCCTAGGTGGGTCTTTGACTTCTTCGTTAATTCTTTTGAGTATTTAATTGTTGGTTAATTTTTTCATCTGGTCATTTATTCATTCATCCAGCAGATGTTTACTCTGTTCCCCCACACGGAAGTTCCTATGGTAAGCAGTGAAGTACAAAAACAAGAAAGAAATAGTTCCTACCCATAGCTGGGCACGGTGGCATACACCTGTAATTCCATCATTCTCGAGGCTGAGGCAGGAGGATGGCAAGTTCAAGGCCAACCTGGGCCACGTAGTGAGTTTGAGGCCACCCTGGCTACACAGTGAGACCCTGTCTCAAAAAGTGCCACCTCCTAAAAAAGGGGTCCCTATGCTACAGGAGCTCTCAGTCTAATGGAGTTGGAGAGGGGCTGCAGATTCAGAGAAGACTTCCTGCGGGGGATGACACTTAGCAGAGTCCTTCTGGGAAGAGTAGACAAAGAAGAGCAATTTGGATAAAGGGACCAGCAATTGCAAAGTTACACTGATTCAAGGGAGACTTGATCAGTTGGTTAAATGCAAAACTCACTCATATGCCCACACAACCTGAATACAGAGAGTGTAAATATAAAGGGACATAGGGCAAAGGCAGAAAAAAAAGTATCACCCAACTTTTGTTCCAAGGCAATTGCAGTGTAATCCATGACAAAATGGATAGGACCTAGACCTAGACCTCCTAGCAGGAGATGGGTTTCCAACCCGAGCTCTGCCACTGATTCAGTAGGTGACCTTGGGCATGTCCTTTCTGCTCTCTGAACTTCAGTTTGAACCTCTGTAAAATGACGGGAGAGGATTATGATGATGTCTTAGGGGCTCTCTTCCAGCTCTATCATTCTGTGATTCTAAATCCCTTTATAACAAACTCTAGGAGAGGAGCTTTGCTCTTGCAAATGGAGTGTAAAGTTAATCCTGCCTATGCTGAGGCTAACTAATGTGTGCATGTGGTTTATCCTACTTCATTAAACCCTGACTCCCACAGAGCAATGCATAAGGCAACCCAGGCAGGTAATACTGAAGTGTTGCTGAACTAGGTCTCCTAATGGAAAATTATTTTCCCCCACATTTTCTCAGGTTTATCAACACAAAGCCTATAGCCTCCATTTTCCACACTGTTACTTGGCCACAGGTACAGATTCAGACCCAAGCAGAGACATGGCAAGTTGGTGATACCTTATTTATGAGTGCACCCCACTCCCACCGCTGCTGTGCTGCAGGCTACATATGAAAAAACTGAAGCCCAGGCAGCTTGGGTCACTTGGCAGGGGAGGCACAGCCTCGTGTGCAGTGTGAAGTGAGGGCAATGTTGGACTGATCTAACACTCGCTAAGGGGCAGGAAGAAAGGGAAGGTGACTGGGAGGTGCTGAGACAATATTCCCAAGAGAAATACTTCCCCAAGGATCTTACCTTTTGTAAGAACTTTTACGGATTCCAAAGTCACCTTTTCTGAGACTAACAGCACTCCTCATAGGTTGTCTCTTGAAAACAAAGTTGAACAGTAACTGTCTAGGACTCCGTCCGTTTTTCTTTTTTATTAAGTGTCGTCCGTTTTTCTTTTTTATTGTTAAGTGTAGTGCAAATTCTGAAAAATGTATACAGTACATGTGCATAATTGAATGAATAATTAAAAGCAAACACTGGTAATCCCTGCTGTAGCCAAGAAATAGAATACAATGTTGGATGAAAGAAGCAAGACACAGAATACTTCCAGTATGATCCCACTCTTCCGAAGTTAGGAAGACTGATGAGCTCAACATTTGGCCTATGTGCCCAGGCTATTGCTTGTTGTGCAGTATATAAACCTGGCGTGCCATCCTCTTCTTCTGCTTCTTTGAGGGCGAGATCTGCTGAGGACCAAGAGGCAGTGAGGCAGTGAAGGTTAGAGATGGAATTAACCTCAGATGAAGTGGTTTTTTTTTTTTTTTTTTTTTTTTTTTTTTGTGGTACTGGGGGTTGAACCCAGGGCCTTGTGCTTGCATGCTTTGCAAGTGCTGTACCACTGAGCTGCTCCCCCAGCCCATTTTTTAACTTCTTGAGACAGTGTCTCCCTAAATAACATAGACTGCCTCTGGTCTTGCACTGATCCTCCTGCCTCAGCCTCTGGAGTTGCTGGGATTGCAGGCATGAGCCACCATGCCTGGCTCCATGTGTATTGTTAAAACCCCCACTTCCCACCATGACTCCCGGCTGATGCTAATGATGAGTAGGCAGAACATTCACAGTACTAAGACCACTTTCTTCAGTTGACAGAGGAAGGAACTGGGGCACAGATTAGGGGAGGGTGGGTGGCTGTGCAAGATCACATCTCATTCCACTAGAAATTCTTCAGTTGCCCAGGATGGAACTGAGCCAGGCTGCATATCTAAGAGCTTTGATATATTAATAGTATTTCCTCCAATATTGTCTTTGTGGTTAACATGTTTCATTTTTTTGAAGCAGCTTAAAAGATTCTCAGCCATGCTGCAAGGCGCTCAGATTTGTGCAGTGTTTACAATGACTTTGTTTTTCATTAAACAAATTTACCCAGACTAACCCAACACAAAAGAAATCATCTTGTTTACAATGAGATCCTGACAAAAATACGTGTAGCAAAGACAGACAAACACACATAAACCTGGATTGCCAGGTGGGACATGATTTGCTGCTGTATCGAATTTTTCTCATTAGAACTTGTTTTATTTGAACATGACTCAGTACCCCGTGTAAATGTGAGGTTGTTAATCTTATTACTATATGGAAAGCTAATTAGTATGCATGCTACTGGATATGAGTTGTTAGGTTGGTGTTGGAAAGATTAGGAAAATACACTCATTACTCCAAATGATATCTGATATACACGTCTGACTTCCACTTTAAGATTGGTTCCAATATATGGGCAACAAATATAGCTAATAAAATCAAGCTTTTGTGTGCAGCATCTAAATGTTAGGGTTGGCTAGATTCATATATGCTGGCTTTCTTTGTTTGGAAACAAAGGTCAGTGTGATGAATAACTACTTATTACCATTCATCAGCCAGAGACTCACCTGGAGCCCGCACCTTCTCAGGTTCCAGTGCCCAGCCAACACCCAAACCCAGCTGGGTATGGTCCTTATCCTCTGCTTTGCCACCACATTTCATATGCTTCCCCGCCCCCCATCACTTTCTACCTTCTTTTAGTTATAATGAGCACACATTTTTCCAGAGGCCTGTGTGCACCTTAAAGTGGAGAATATATTATTCCAATTGGACAGTCAAATGCATATTGATCAGCATACCATGCTGTAGGAAGAAAACAATATGAAAAAAGAAAGCTCTTTCTGCACGAATGTGGAACAATCTCACCAAGATATATTGTTAGTATGCACACATGGACTATCTCTGCAAGCATACTGGCAACATGAATTACCAAGTTTAACAGGGAGGGACACTCAACAATTGATGGATAGATGTAGAAAGAGACTTTCCTCCAGGTTCCTTTTGGATTTGAGCCATATGTATGTACTCCCTAAAAAAGTAAAATAAAAGAAGAAATAGAACAAATACTAAATTTAAAAATAAAATCTAGTGAAAAGGAAATACTTGTGCAAAGTAAAAAACAGGAAACATATAAAATAAACAAAAATGAAACAAATGTTATTTGGAGTATTAGACTTTGGAAAGTCCTTTAATTAAAAAACCTGTTTCACTTTAACTTGGTGTTAACCATGCTTATTTCACCAGGGAGCTCCAAAAGAAACATTAGATATCCAATGTTTCTTGAATGGTTTTGAACTTGTTCTTTTTTTTTTTTTTCAGTAGTGGAGGGTTGAACCCAGGTCCTAGCACATGTTAGGCAAATACTCCCCCACAGAGCCATACTCCCTACCCGCCCTTTTTTGTTTTCTTTTGTTTTGAGACAGGGTTTTGCTAATTTGTGCAGACTGCCTCTGGCCTCGAACTCCTGATCCTTCTGCCTCAGGCTCCTGTGTCGTTGAGATTACCAGTGTGTGCTACACCCCATAGCCCTGGTATTCTTAAAAAAAAAAAAAAACAAAAAAAAAACAACAACAAAAAACACATCACTTATTAGTATCTCACAAAACTACTGCGATCCACTCTAGTTCTAGGTAACATTTCAAACCAGAGGGTGGATCCTGATTCTGTTGCCAGCTCTGTTGAGTGAAAACTGGGTAAATCTTTTCTCTACTGTGGGCTTTGGGGTTTACATATCAAAAATAAACCAGACAGTTGTATGAGATTATCTCTCATGTCCCTTCTGGCTCTAAAAATCAGGTATTCTCTGGAAAGAATGTATCAAATTTCTCTTCCAAAGTGAGCTCATGCTTTGAGTAGCAATTGGAGGCAAAGAGATCTATAATTCTTGTTAAAAGAAGTTATAAATGTACCTGTTGTGGATGTGTTTTCTCAGCTTCTCTGAAAAATCCAGGGGTGACAGGAAATCAAAAGAGCTAGGGATGTAGTAGCTCAGTGGTAGAGCACATACATAGCAAACAAGCCCCCCCACCAAAAAAAAAAAAAAAACTCAGAGAATATTCCAGGAGGTTATAAGAAACCAGTGCAATCATCATCTACTGATAATATTGTCAGTCTCTGCAATTCCACTTACTCACTGGGCAACCTTGGGTAAAACGCTCAGTTGAAACTCTGTTTCCTCAGCTATAAAATGGATAAAACAATTGTTTGCTGCTTCTTCAAACTCTTGGCAAAGTCATTTAATTGAAACAGTTTTGAATGAATTAAAATTGTTGCTTATCAAGTTACATTTCATTTGTTGATAAATTTTCCTGGGTTATGGCAAGAGCATTGTATGAAGATATGATACTTGTCTATCACTGGTGGGTGGCAAAATACACTTATAAAAGCCTTTTGCCAAGTGATTTGCCCATATATATTATGAATCCTGTAGGAATCCAAGCCTTTTGACCCAGCAAATCTAGATGAAGGGGTTTTAAGGAAATGACAAAAATAAGAAAAAGGGATATGTATGAAGACTTGCACTTTGAAATTGTCTTCGATAGTGAAAAACTGAAGTCCTAAATATGCAAGACTAGGGGATGATATTAAGAGGGTATTAAGCAGCTATTAAAATAATTATTACATTTATTTTTGAATGATAATTATGAAGACCATGTAGCAGTATAATGATAAACCGTTATGTGAGAAAGCTGAATACAAAGCTGGAACTACACTAATAAATCACATATGTAAATTTTGCCTGCCTATAAGAAAGTTCAGATGAGGATCACTGAGCTATTCATTTGTTAGGGTGGTAGGATTATGGATAATTTTCATCCCTTTTAATTTCTCTTATTGTTAAAATGTTATAAACTAAATAAAAATCTGGAAAAATGCAATGAACAAAACAGATAGGTACATCCTGTTGTATCCTTCATAAATCCCTTCACTGAAGAAAGGGATTAAATGGGGCTTACCATAGCAAATCATAAAATAAGACCCACATATTGCATTTCTCCTGGACCCTCCTACCCTTCTGAAAATAAATTAAAATATAAACACCATAAGTTGCATTTTTAAAATCCAGGATTATCTCATTATTCTATTTCAAACATATAAAGAAAAAGAATGCACTCTTTTTTTTTTCTTTTGGATTAAGAGTTCCCCCAGCCAACTTCCCCATGTCTCCTCTGCCCTGTCAGCAAGGCATGAGTGCCATTTCTACTTCATGCAAGAAGATCCAGTCAGACTGAAGGAACCCCAGCAGCAACTGCTTTGTGAAATGGAGTGCTCATTTCAGTCAGCTGCAACCTGGTCTGGTGTTAGGATCCCTGAAGATAATATGCAACAGGACACAGAGGTGCTTTGTGAATCCTCCAAAATTGTGTCCAGTTGGATCTTTTTTATTTAAGAACCAGTGGGGCTGGGAGCAGAGCTTGCCTAGCATGTGTGAGGCCCTGGGCTCCATCCCTAGCATTATGTAAAAAAAAAAAAAAAAAAAAAAAGGATAGTATGGTATAAAGGAGGACACACAGGCAGGTAGAACTGGAGTGAGAGTTGTGGGGGGGGTACTGAGTTTTAGGGAAGTGGTGTAGTATTCATGGTTTAAAGATTTGGCTGTGAAATCAGAACTGGCTTTCAAATTCCATCTTTGTCATCTCCTAACTGTGTGATCTTGGGCAACTCTTGGTTTTTCTGAGGCCCAGATGTGGCTTCCTCTGTGAAACAGGGACATTAATAAGACCTGCTGGACACGTTTATTTTGAAGATAGAACATGATAATGTGTGCGAAGCATGGTGCCCGATGAATGCTGAAGAAATATCAGTTAAAAGAGGAAAAAAAGCTGGATGTGTTGGTATTGTTAGGTGCCATTGAGTCACGTCCTTGGGAGTCCTCCAGGGTGGATTGCAATGTCCTTCCCCCATTTTTAGGGTGCTGAAGATCAAACCCGAGGCCTCAGAGAGTACAGATCAGCACTCTATCAATGAAGCTAAAACCTGGATATGTTGCTGTATGCCCATTATTCCAGCTACTCCAGGGACTGAGGCAAGAGGATCATGACTCTGAGGCTAGCCTGGGATACATAGTGCCACTTCATCTAAAAGAAAATGAAGGAAGGAAAGAAAGAAAGAAAGAAAGAAAGAGTAGGAAAGAAGGAAGGAACGAAAAAGAAGTCAAGAAGGAAAGAGAAGAAATTTAAAAATAAGAAAAGATATGAGAAAAGAAAAAATTAAAATAAACAAAAATGTCAGTTACTCTCCTTTGCCCTTCTTCCTGTAACCCACTGTGGAATCTTGGGCATTTCTATTTCCTTCTCTGGGGTTTCTTAGTGTCTCTATCTGTAAAATGGGGAGAAGCTAGAGTCAGTGGCTTCCCAGGATTGTCTCAACATGGGCCAAGCCCATGGTTTCATAGTGTAATGTAGTAACGTCCTTCCTTTTTTTTTTTTTTTTTTTTCTTCAGTACTGGGAATTTGAACTCAGGGCCTCACATATGCTCTGCAATTGAGATGCACCTCCAGTCCCTTTTTTATGTTTTATTTTTATAACAGCATTTTGCTAAATTGTGCAGACCACCTCTGGCCTCGAACTTATGCTCCTCCTGCCTCTACTGAAATTACAGGCATGTGCCACAGTGCCCTGCTCCAGCAATAGCTTTTTAAAAGCAGATTGGTGAGCCAGGTGTCATGGCCCACACCTATAATCCCAGCCCTCAGAGGCAGAGGCTGGAGGATTGCTGTAAGTTTGAGGCCTGCCTGGTCTACATAGTGAGATCCAGGCCCGCTGGAGCTACAGAGTGAGACTCTGGCTCAAAAAACCTAAATTAATTAGTTAATTCAACAACAACAACAAACCCCAGATTAGGGCAGGAATCTGTAGCCCACGCAGACACAGACATGGGAATGGGATTTCAGAAATTTTCTGTACTTTGGGCTCTCGGCCCCATAATACTGATCCTGCTTTACTCCTGAATGTGCTTCTTCTAGGTGCCATTTCAAGACTTCCCACCCCACATTTCTGTGGGGAGTATTCATCCAAAAGCATAGGAGAGATATTCGAGCTCCCTCACTGGCTGGGCAGATGTTTTCCCAGTAACCCTCACTGTGCCACCTTGTTTATTCTTTCCTGAGGAGAATGACCCCCAAAGGGCAGAACTAGGACCAGTGAACAGAAAGTATAGGGAAGCTGACGTGCACACTTTGAGGTAAAGGACTTCCGGCAGGTATCCCACAATACAAGGGGCTAGCGAGTTCACTGGCCATGGGAATATTCTCCTTAGGCTGAATCTTTGTCTACTGGGATGGGGTAGATAAGCCACCCTGGAAACAGTTCATTCAATTTAGGGAGGTTCACTACCCCAAGTCTCTGTGCTGTTAATGAACTATTTATCAATTGATTACTTATTAAT
This sequence comes from Pedetes capensis, assembly GCA_007922755.1. Lineage (NCBI taxonomy): Eukaryota > Metazoa > Chordata > Mammalia > Rodentia > Pedetidae > Pedetes > Pedetes capensis. The sequence goes on along the minus strand of VMDO01000335.1, from coordinate 131,341 downwards.
AATCCATTAAGTGGTTGTACTATCTTGGAGGCTCTGGCCTATCCTAGTTTATTTGTGAAGAGAATGCCCATTGGAAGATGCCTGAGGGTAGGGGTTGGTAGAAAATCAGACAGAATACTTATGACTCACCTTCCTGAGCCTTCTTTTTCACAGCATGAAACTTTTCCCTCAATTTATAGGATGTGTGTGTATAGATGTATATATACACACACTGTAGAGGTCCTCTCAATAATGCACCATTGGCTGCCATTATGTCTTTTCATTTTTTTCTCCGGGATCTAAGGATTTCTTCCCCCTTCAGCTCTGCCCAGCTGTGTTTTAACACAGCAAGTCTGTATCCAGCATTGTCTTTTCAGAATTTCAGCAGCAGTATCATGACAGCTGTTAGCCTTATGGCCCTCAGATGTGCTTGAGTTGAATTTCTTTGCTTTCTTTCTTTCAGTGCTAGAAAAGGATAGTTAAAGAAGAAATACACAATTTTCAACACATGAGTTCTGTCGGACTCTTCCTATACCAACCTTCACTCATAGCTCCTGTCAAATGCTGGGCCATTGGCTCCTCTACCAAAGGAGAAATATATTTAGTCAACCAAAAAAGACTTTCTTTAAACAGCATTGAGGAATTGAAATGCCTTCTAATAGTACTTCATGGAGCAAGTAGCCAGCTGGTCCTCACAGCAGCCCTGAAAAGTAAGGTGAATAAATGGGCGGCAATTATTCTTCCCATTACACAGTTTAGCAAACCAAGGCGCAGAGAGGTGATGTCATGTTTATAGGCTGTGGAAACAGGAGTTAAACCTAAAGAAGGCTAAAGAGGACCATTCCTGGGAGAGCTTCCTCTTCATTACATTTATTCATTCATCTGACTCACATAAACCCCTCCTCTTGTTGTTTTGAGACTGAGTCTCACTATGTAGCCCAGGCTGGCTTCAAACTCACCATCTTCCTGCCTCAGCCTTCTGAGTGCTGGGATGTGCATCACCATGCCTGGTTCATAAACATCTTTTATGTGCAAGTCCAGTGCTGTTTCCAGGGTTGCAGAAGTGAATCAGACACTATGAAGAAAAAAGGAGGACAAGAAGCTATGATGGAGTGACAAAGGCATTAGCAGAAGTGTGGGCCCCATTAGATAGCCCGATACTCTCACTCGTGGAGTGATGCCAGGCACAGTACAGGGCCTAGAGCCTACAAATGCAGGTGGTAGAGACTCCTGCTCAGCCACAGGGTTCAGGTAGGGAGACTCAGCCAGAAGGACAACCTTGAAAAGCTCCAAAGGAAGGCCAGATAATCCCATGGGTGCCACCTGGGACTGGTAGGTAAGTGGACCAAACCTTAAGATTGCTCTAATGCAGTTCTTACTGTTTTCTTGTGGCCTGCTTCCTTAGCTGGTCCCAATTTCTTCACCATGGAATTTTCTCCATCCTCTTGCCTTGCCAATTCCTAAATAAGCCAAACATTTTCTACTTCCAAGCCATTACTCATAGTGAATCCTTGATCTGCAGCATCCTTGATCCATCTTTTCCAACTCAGCCTTCAAACCCAGATCAAATGCTGAATCATTTAAGAAATCTTCATAGATTTCCCTAATAGGAAGGAAGGACTCCTCCTTCATTTCTCTTATTGTCTTTAATTAGAAGCCTGATTGAGTTCTAGCTTGTACTATAGGCTTATTTCTGCAATCTGGGAGCAACTTGAGGGTAGGTGTCAGATGTTTCTTTAGTTCTGTTGAGGTTAATTGGGAATGGTTTGCAAATCTAACTGCTGGTACTTTTTGAATCTGGATGCTGCTACCCTGACAAATTCCAAGGTCTTGATGTTTGTTGGATTGCAGACTTAGTGAGGGGAGGCAGAGGTTAGTAAATCACAGTGGTTTAGTCTTTGCCCTGGAAAGTTCGTTCGTTCATTCGTTCATTCTTTCTTTCTTCCCTTCATCCTTCCTTCCTTCCCTTCCTTTTTCTTTCTTCTCTTCTTCCTTCCTTTCTTTCTTTTTCTTTCTTTCTTTCTGCCTTCCTTCCTTCCTTCCTTCCTTCTTTTTCTTCCTCCCATCCTTTATTTCTCTTTCCCTTCCTTCCTTCTTTTTCCCTCTTTCCTTCCATCCTCCCTTCTCTTCTCCTTCCCTCCCCCCTTACCTCCCTCCCTTTCTCTCTCCTTCTCTCTCTCTCTCTCTCTATTCTTGTTTTGTTTTGTTTTGTTTTTGAGGCAGTCTCCCTATGTAGCCCAGGCTGACCTCCAACTTGTGATCCTCTTGTCTTGGCCTCCCCAGGGCTGGGATCATAGGTATTCGCCACCATGCCAGACATTGCCCTGGAAACATTTCTGCATCAGCAAATGGTCAAGTACATCTTGCATCTGCCTCACCTGGGAAAGTTATTAAACATTCAGGTTCCAAGCTTTGTCCTATAGCACCACTTCAAGTTCTCCAGTGCTGGGGCCCAAGATCTCCATGGGACTCCTCTCACACTGAAGTTTAGAAGCCCCGGTTAGAAAAGAATAGTATGACTTTACAGAGTAGAAGAGTTGACACCAGAGGAGGAGCCCTGTCCAGGGATGGTTAATGAGGATGAGACACAGATATTTCATTTCCAACCCACAGGATAACAGGAAGGAAGACATTGGTCTCACTGTGAATTTCTTCTCTCAGAAGCACTTGCTATTTCTACCACTTCCCAAGCCCATGGCCAGGGGTTTTGTTTTGTAGCATTTTGCCTGATACCCACTAGCCTTATCTGGAAAATGGGATATTAATTATTCCCTCTGTGACCTCATTTACTTAACAAAGTCCTACTCATCCAACACTCCTTGCAGTTAGTTTGCTTCCCCAGGGAGGTCTCTTCCATCAGCCCTTTCATTCTGGAGTCTGGCTTGCCTCCCTTGCTCTGTTCTCCCAGAGCTGTCTCTTCCTTATACCCATCCTCACACTCTTCTGGTCTGAGTAGTGGTCTGTCTCCTCTCTGGACAGGGTCTGGATCTCAAAAGACATTTTATTCTGACTCCAGGACATAGAGCTGTGTACTACTTCCCAGAGAGGATCAAAGGATGCTCTGTGGGGGATCCCTGAGTTCTTCTCAGCAAAGGTTCTTGCCCTCCACTTTGGCTTTTGTGACAGTGCAGTGTGCCAGACTGGCCCATTAGGCTAAGGAGCTCAGGCTGTCTGTCTGGGTCTGGAAAAAGAGTGATGAACTATCCACTTGTATGTGGTCATCCAGGACTGGGAAGCATGCTGCCACCCCCCACCCCCATGCCAATTGGGAATCAGCATAGTCCTGGGTGGCCAGAAAGGCTATAGGAGCAGAGTTTTCCTGTGGGTCTTGCCCTAGCTGGTGCAAATTAAGCACCCAGCCTGCCCACAGGGCCTCTGAGGAAATGGAGGAATCAAATGCTAGCTCCCTAAACAGGCTTTGGAGAAAGGATCCAGGACAAAACTCAGCTCTGAGCTTAATTAAAAAGTGTTTAATCCCTCCTCCTGCAAATGCAGATCCCCACAAAGGAGAACAGGAACCCCAGTGGCCAGGAAGACCTGAAGCCTTATAAACAAGCGCTTTGGGCTGCACAGGGCAGCTCCGCTATGATCTGATACAATGACTATTGTCAGGGAGGGCTGTTTTCCCATGTTTTTGTATCCTTTTCTTCGCATTTTCTTTTGCTACCTAATTTCATGCATCAGAGGTCAAAAGACAAAAGGTCAGGCCTGGTTTAGAGGCAGCAAACTCCCCACCACCAGGAACGTGTGTCCAAGGGAGAGCTTTGAGGCACCGCCTGCAGACACGCCTGCAGACACCGGCAGGTTTTCATCCCCTGCCTAATTCTCTTTTGTCACTTCATGGGGTACATGAGTCTACGTGCAAAATGCATGAGAAATAAGATACCAACTGCTGTACCAAACTAGAAAAAAACTGTCCCCATTCCAGTTCACCAAAATGTTTCCATCTCATACCTCCTGGCGCAGAGAAATACACACACACACACACACACATACACACACACACACACACACACTATATATATACACACATATGTGTGCATATATGTATAGATATATGAACATATACTATAAATATAAAATCTGAGTATATATTCCTTAATTGTTTTTCTGGAGGAATTTATAAAGATCACTCTGGAAAACTACCAACACTTGTTCTAAAAATTGTTTTAATTGAAATTATAGCAGCATTTTATTGTGAATAACTTGGTATGATTATTTTAGAATGAATATAGTATGAATATTTTATCCATAGATCTCAAATCTTTCCAATGTCCCATTTTGGATTCTTTAGTAATAGTGGGGTTGTCGGGGCTTCCTTATGTGATAGGTAGACTTTGTTCATAAAGAGAAACGATGTATGATTTCTCATTGGACAGATTTTCATGATTTTGGGAATTTCTTGTCCTATGTTCATAAGCTCCTCATACTAACTTGCTCCATTGCTAATGGCTTTCATCTGACTGAAAATACATTTGGAGATATTTTTAGCTTTTCCCTTTGTAGACAATTTTTTAGATTCGAATTCATTATTGGAAGGTCTAGCCTCTACTTCCAGTACAAAGTAAAGGAGAAGTCAAGCCCTTTGGGAAGGACCTCTGGTGATTGTGAGACACTCAGACTGGTTTCAGGGCTCATCTCAAAGCCCTTTGGAGCCCATTTGCTCCTCTTTTCCGTCTTACTCTGAGCTGAATTCTGGAAGACTACCAGAAAATAGCTGGTCAAGTTGCCAAAAATAGGTAATCAGCAGCAAGTGAGAAGGATTTTTAGAGCACAGTTTTATTTCAGCATGTCTTCAAACCCAGACTTATTATACTCAAGTCTCCAGACCACCTCCCCAAAAGAAAAAATAAAAAACAGTTCACAACCTGCCCTGGCACTATGGTACTCACTTGGCAATTTGTAGGTCCATCCTAATGGCTCTAGGGAAAGTCTCCCGATCCTGCTGTGATCCTCTGCTACAGCTCTGGAGTCATGACAGAAAAATAGAGAATGAAGTAAGCAAGAACATTAAAGGGCCTACTTAGAAGTGCGCTTCTCTTTCATTTAGCCTTCTGATCTGCGTCAAAAACTGAAAGAATCTCTTGGCTGGTGCATTCGCTCTCACTCAAAATCGCCTGCGAAATGGGTTCCTTTATGTTACAAGACTTCATGGAATCAAATTATATTACATTAAGATGTTATAAGTTTAAAACACATTAAACAAACCTAAGTCGGGACTGGCGCATGAATATTTAAAGCTCAAATTGCACGGTGAAATAGAGGAAAGAGGAATGGGGAGACCTCACAGCTCATTGTATAAACACAAATAGAAAAAAAATCTTACATGTAACTTTCTATAGCAAAATATGATTTTATTACTTACAAATACTAGTATTGTTAAATTTAAAAGGAAACACAAAAAGAAACAAACTGATTTACACTTGTTTTCCATCAGAATGCCAGTAAATCTTTTCAATGCCTCGTTCTGGATTCTTAGATAAAAGTGGATTGCTGGGACGTGTTGGCAAATTTTAAATACGACTATCTATTTTCCATATTCATATATTGCAAGTGTAATTCCAGGAGAGTAAATTTTATCTCAGAATTCTCTGAGTTGCCTTCAAATTGCGTCTCTGCGGATATGTACCCCGCATATCCTTGACGTCTGCCATGTGTACCTGCGCACTGGAAACCTGTCTTGGAACCAAATTGAATCGCTGGATTTGGGTTTAAATGAACCCATCCAAACGACCCAGTTCTTCACTCTTTGAGGCTTCTTCCAATAACACTTTTAATGAGAGCGAGTAAAGCAATAAAGTAAAACAACAATACGGATAACCCACCATGAGCACCACGTTGCCGAAACACACAGTCCCAAAAGTGTATCCCAGCGCTACCCGAGTATTTCCGGGAGGCGAGTCGCTCGCACATGGTGCACCAGCGAGCCAGCAACCAGAACTCGAAGCCCTAGAAGAAGAGGACCTCAGCATCAACAGAAATGGGTGTTTGACCCAAACAATCCTCAGCCCCTTTCAGCCGCAGACGCTGCCTGAAACTCCGTGGCAGCAACTAGCTAACGCTATGCGCTTTTTGCGCCCTGCGTCCAGGGAGTTGAACGTGGAGAGGCGACCCCATGAACCCCAGCACCGCCCCTAGTCAAGCCCCAAGCTTATATCGCAAGGGACCTTTTCGCCTTGCCTCGGCGTCCACCCTCACTCTTGACACCTTCCAGGCCTACCAAACTAACCAGGGCGGGGCTGGACATTACAGGCGCAGCCTGCTGTAGGTGCGGTACCACGTGCGCACTGCGCGGATCCAGCATCCTGCGAGTCCAGCTCCGGCCACAGGCTCTCGCACAACTGGGTCCCCGGCTTTAGGGCGGGGCCTCTTTCTCGCCCGCAGCCTGGACTTCTGCTCCCACCCACCCTCAGCACGGGCTCCTGCGGAGTGCCCCAGAGCCAGAGTTGTTCCCGCGTCTCCTCCTAGGGCTCGCACACAGGGAGGCGCAGCGCCAGACAACGATGGCCCAATTCTCGGTGGAATCCTGGGTGGAGGTCTGGAGAGGAGGATCGCCGAGCCAGAACCAATTCCCAGTCTCGGTTTCACCAGCCCTGGAGCCCCTGATGTTTCCTGGCCGAGTTGAAGAGCCCAATCTTGGCCCCTCGCCTCTCGACGTCGGCTTCCCCATCCCTTGACTGCGGAGTCTTAGCTGGAGGGAAGCTCGCTGCGTGCCTAGGCCAACCCCTTCTGTGTCTCTTTTCTTTTCCTGTCACTCTCTCGGTTTCTGCTTTCTCCCTCTCACAGAACGCCAGAGCGCGCAGGGGCCTGGAGGAGCCTCCGCACCAGCCCCTTTCCGGGGCCTCCAATCTGCCTTTCCCCACAGTCCTGTCTCTGCCGTTCCATATTTCCTTCTCTAAGGACCCTCCTCGCATTTCCTTACCGACTCAACTAGCATGTCTTTCGGCCTGTAATTTTAAATCTCTCTCTTTTTCTCCCTGGTGTAGCATCAAACAAATCGAGGTGTGTTGAGGTTGGCGTGTTGTCCCGGCAACGTGGACAGACAGAAAGCCTTATTCTGTCCTCGGAACATTTGGGTCACTATAGTTAAGTTTTCCCTTGAGGTGGTGACAGCACTGATTTCTCTATGCAGGCTGCTGCTACCGAAGCACTGGCTCGCTCTTACTCTGTTGCTGTGTATGCGTGTGTTCGCATGTGGATTACACAAATCTGGTTGCAAACAAGGGCAGGCTCTCCAAACCAAAAAGCTGAGCAGAGTTGGGATTTATAGGACTGCGGGCAAAGGAAATGGGAAATTTCAGGGATCTGGACACCGATCTGCGTCTAGACTCCACGCATTCTGTTCCTTTCTCCCATTTATCTAGGGCCACAGTATCAATTCCGTGTCCTCCGAAGTGGTTTGGCTGTCACCTGCCCCCTATAGGGAGCCGCTGCTCCGCCCAGTGCTGCTGGAGGCAGGGGAAGTCGGAAGCAAGATGACCAGGCGCGAGGAGACACCAACCCACAGCTGGCGGGGTGGGCATAGGGGCGAAGGCTAGGCCTGGCTACTGCGGGAAGGGGTCTCACAATTCTGACCCGAACAACGGCACCAGAGCGTTCGCGGGGTTCTGGCTAGCAGCGGGCGCCCCCTCGGGAAGTCACATTTGTTTCGCACTGGTTGCGAGCGCAAGGAACGCAGCGCGGCGGCGTCCGGGTCGGGTATTTCGGAGCATGGCAAACCCACCATTCGTGACGCTTGGCCTAATCTTTGCCCGTCCTAGGTGCCGGCAGGAACGAAGTAGCGGCCGGTATCCCCTCCTTTAATCCCGAAGCTCTCACAAAGCCAAATATACACTTAAAACACCTCACAAACACAAAAACTAAAGGCAGTACATGAAAACATAACCCAAACCCCCACGCAAAAGCATAGCTCATTAAAAAAAATTCAAAATCGAAGAAAACAAACACAAAATTCAACGGTACAACACACACAAAAAGAAAATCAGAGCATACCAAAACACTGCGCAGGACGAGCCTTCCAGAGGACACACAAAAAGACGATCTACAAGGACAAATACAAAAACCACACAAAGTCAATAAACGGAAGACAAAACAAAACGCTACAAAAGACGGAGACCCACAGAGCTAAAGTCACTAAAATCAATTCCACGAAAAAATAACACGAAAAACAGCCATAACAAGAGATTCTCTCATACATAGTGGAAACTCAAAGAACACAAACAAAAACCAAAACAAAACGCCTAAACAGAAAGAAGAAAAAGAGAGGAAAACAAAACACCAAAAACCCAAACCGAACCAAATCAAAACAAAACACAAAACACCACCACCACAACCACCACCAACAACAAAAAAACAACCTAACAACTCCCGCCCCCAGCCTGGGGTGAAATGTCAATTCCGGGAGGGCTTTTGATCTCCAGGCGCGGACAGGCCGCTCCTCCCAGGCGCTGCCTCCCTGTGCGGACAAGGCTGGAGGCGAGAAGCTGGAGCTCAGGCGGGGCTGAAGAGGGAGAGTCCAAAGCTTGGAGATAGCCAAAAATCAAACCGCGGAGTAGGGGCCGGGACCCACAGTCTGCAGGGAGGAGGCGGCGCAGGGGGACTGCGCAGACCACTTTGGGGGGGGGGCGGGAATCCATAGCCACGTTTCCGATTGTGGCGAAATCTGCTCAGTGGATACGCGATGTCCGGTTCCCGCGCCCCCCCTCCCGCCCCTTTCCTCGAACTCTAGGCTCTTCCCCCTAGGTTTCGGCCCAGCCTCGTGACCACCCCCTCCAAAAAACAAACACTCTCGCTGAGGACGATTCACTTTCCGAAACTGCTATTGTCCAGAGGGCCAAGAGTCCTCCTGCGGAGCGCTGCCCCGCCCTGGAGAACCTTTCCCCTGCAACCATCCCTCAGCTGGGCCCCACAGGCTTCCAGTGGACTCGGGGCTGGGGAGGGGAGAAGACGGGGATCCTTGAGCCTGAGCCGAAGAGAGTGTGCTGGACATGCCACACCTCTGCCCGGTCTCTCTCGATTTGGTTTCCCCTCTGGAATCAAGTCCGGGGACTCGGGGATGCTGCAACATCTCTGGGCCTGAGGGCAATAGGATTCCATTTATGGGCCAGGGTAAGGTGTTCAGCACTCCCGCCAATCTCCAGGACCTTCTAAGATGGTTCTGCTGTGCCCGGGTGCTCCAAAGCGGAGGCCTGGATTTTATCAACAGCATGTCACATCTTAACCTCTCTGTTCCTGGGCGTGTGCTGGAGGCTGAGTGGGACCTGGGGACTTTAGGAATCTGGCGCTGCCCTAGAGTCCGGGGCTTAGCAGTAGTACAGACGTTGCAAATTGGGAGGGGGTGGTTGGGAACCACGGAGGCGGGCGCCGCCCTAGGGGTGAATCTGAGGCTGCTGGAACTTCCCCTCTGCTCCTGGCAACGCTGCTAGCCTCTGTACCCGCTCCAAAACCACCTGCTTGGCAGAGTGGTTAATTTCTTTAAAAGCGAAAACCTGGCCTGCTTGTACCAACGCAGTGGGGTTTTGCACGTGGAGGGGTCACCAGGCCAGAGTACAGCACAGAGGGCCTAGACCCCCGGACGCCGGCTTGGTAAAGGGTGCGATCCCGAGGCCGGGTCTCTCTGCTCGGCTTCAGTTTATCCCCAACCGTGGGCGCGCTGAGTGGCGCCCGGCGCAGTCTGGAGCCTTCCTTCCCTCCCTCCCCCCCACCCCCTATAAAAGTCCGGGGAGGCGCGGCGGCGGCACTGCTGCTCTTCTGGCCTGCCGCACAGCTCCGGCCCGGCCCGGTCCGCCCCGTCTGGCACGCTGAGCGGGCCCGGCCGCGCTGCTCGGACCCCTTTTCCTCATTCCGGGCCGGCAGTGCGGGGCGGCGCGCTGGGGGCGCGGCGTGTCTGGGGACATCTTGTGATGTTGGCGAGAACAGGACATGATCTCACATGGTGAGAAGCTCTTTAGTTCCTTAATCATTTCACGGTGCCTTCGGACGCCTTTTTTCCACCTAAAACGTTTAGTTTCAGCTCAGTGATCAGCTACCCCAGCTCGGCGGGGGAGCGGAAGGCTTGAATTATTCCGACCTGTGAGCGGCCCCTGGCACAAAAAAAAAAAAAAAAAAAAAAAAAAAAAAAAAAAAAAGAAAAGGAAGAAAGAAAGGAAAAGAAAAAAAAAAGAAAAAAAAAGAAAGAAAGAAAAAAGAAAAGAAAAAAAAGAGAAAGAAAACAAAAAGCACAAAAAAAGTGGAAACTTTTCCCCCCTGTCCATTCCATCAAGTTCTGAAATATCAAAATGGATTTAGAGAAAAATTACCCGACTCCTCGGACCAGCAGGACAGGTAGGATCGCGATCCGGGCTCCAGACAAGCTTAACTCTAGGGTACAACTGGGCGCTGGTGCCCTCGAGGGGTGACCCGGGAGGAGAAGGGAGTGTGCCGTATTTTCTGAGGGATGGACTGTACGTCTGTCTGCAGCATGCTTGTACGTCTTTTCACCAATCTGTTCACTTGCTTCTGGATCAGTCCCAGTGTCTTCAAGTTTGCCTGTGTTTTCCGTTTGTGAACGTTTGTGTTAGTGTCTGAAGATGTGCAACTTTGGGTTTGTGTGTTTACATAGGAAGCTCAGTGTGTGCATGAGTGACAATGAGTTTGGGTCTCTATATTAAGTATTTTCAAAATGAGTTTTCATCCAAGAGTTTGCCTGTATGTGTATTTTTATACCCCTGGATTTGTTAGTGTGTGTGTATGAATTGGTATTTGTATGTATGTTCTTTTAAGTATCCAACATGTGCTTATGTGAGAGATGTGTATATAATTTTGTTAAGTATCTCAGTGTGCATCTATTGCCTTTAGGATCTGTTCACCTGTCATACATATCCCAAGTGATTTGGGAAGAAAGAGATGATTACTCAGACCCCTCCACTTTTGGATGTCAACAGCTGTCCAGTGTGTACATGCCAATACATACAAAAGCGCCTATCTCTAGGATAGACATAGGGGTTTGCTGTGGAAGTAGGTGCAGTGAGGCTCAGGTCCCATTTTGTTGGGACATGGAACTAAGAGTGAAGGTGTAACAAGTAGGCCTTCAGTGTGCAGTTAGTACTGCTTCTCTTTGGGCACTGTTGAACCTAGCATTTGTACACATGGGTCTCCTATGGCAGACACAGCTTTGGCAGGTGAAAACAGGCACAATATGGACTACTGGTGACATTTCTAGGTTCCCCCCCACCCTATCTTTGCTTTCACCTAGCCTAGCTTCTGACAGTGTGTGTGCGTGCTTGGGTATTATTCTGTGGGTGCCGCTTCAATGGAGGAGAGCATTAGTGGGTAGATGTGTGTTGCTCGCCTGAGCATTTAGCTGGGATGACTGTATGCACATAGGCCTTCTTGGCACAATGCCTCTGTGTCTCCCAGAGGCCCAGGCCCTGGGTAGCAGAGTGTGTTTATATCTTAGGTGAGGTAGCAGGGGCAGTAGGCCTCTGTCTGCTCTAAAATGTAAGCTGGAATGTGGGCCTTTTTCATTCACTAGGCCATGGTGCCAACCTCCACACAAATACACTCTCAGCATGGCAAGAAACTGTCTCCCCCTATCCATGGGCTCTCTGTGAGCCCTTACCTCTACTCCAGTCCCCAAAGTTCAAAGAACAGAGAATAGTAAACTTAGACCTTGAACCCAGGACAATCCCCTGGATATATGTGTCCAAGAATGGTGACTAAAGGGAAGCGAGGGCAGGAACTAGAAGAGCGTTGCTGGGATGAGTGTACAGGAAAAGGAAACTAGAAAGAGCCTCTTCGCCGTGCTCAATTTCCAGATACTTTCTTTCCCCAAGCAGTGGGGCCTTTGGCAGGTGGGTCACCTATAGGTGACTGGACCTGGGTCATGGGTTGTATAAGTGCTGGAAATGGGTTGGAGGCATGTGAGGGTCAGGAGAGGGTCTGAGTGGTCCATGACGTGCCTCTCTCAACAAGCTGTCTACATAGACTGTAATTCATGGCGGTCGATGGGCTCTTTGATTAGTTCAATCACCTGAATAATCATTTAATCAATAAAGCATTTCATTGCTCTGCTGGACTGGGTGGGGTTTATGTAGGGGGGAGTCTTAGGGTTTGAAGCTTAAAATCCTGAGAGCCACGCCCCTTCCTCACTGATGGGTTGGAGTGAGAGCTCCCTTCTCTTGAAAGGGCCACAGCTAAGGTGACACTGCATTTCTGCCTTTCTTCACAGGCCAAGCCCTGCCTGGGAAAGAGGAGGAAGGGAGCCAAGGAGCTATCCAGGCTGGTGTTCAAATGCACATCTAGGTTCAGCTTCTGCATGTGTTTCTCCCCTCTCTCAACTTCTATGCCTTTCATGAGCCTCTAGATCTCCCTTTCTTCCATTCAAAACCTTATTCTATTCCTTTCCCCTTCCTTAGTTTCCCCATCTGTACAATGGTGAGAAAGTATATCCTTCTAGCTCTAAGCCCAGATTAGGCAAGGTCAACACTCAACATGGAGCTGCTTAAGGATTTTCTCACTTCTCTCTTCCTTGTGGTATGGGAAAGGAAAAAGAGAGGAAAAGGAAAAGAAGAGCCTAGACAAGTTAGGAACTTATGGATGTCATAAAGGAATTATGGCAGGATTAGTTCTGGAAGGTAACCTCTGTGCCTTAGACCTCTTCCTCATGCTGGGAGAGGAGATAGATTACCTCTCCCCTCCATAGACCCCACTGGAGAGAAACTCCTATTGGGCAAGCTACCTGTGGTGGGAGCCCTTGAAATCCTAGGCCAGGCAGAGCTGCATAAGGTGAATGCTTTCCCACTGGACATGGGCTCAGAGCTCTAGAATGAGCTCAGGAGAGAATAATAACACTACCCATCCATGGACCTTTATCTCACAAAGCCTTGGAAAGTGGCATCTCAGAGGTTGTTCTCTGCATTAGAGGCACAGGAAGCCCAGGCCTTAGGGAAAAGAGCTGCCCTGTCTTAAGTCTTTGGAAAAGAGAGTTTGTCCTGGTGCTTCTGGTGTGCTGAGGCAGCTGGTAATGAAAACAAACCCCTAAACAGGAGTTTTACATAGTTCTTGAAAAACCTGATTAATTTTTCCCCTTTCCCCCACTCCCTTCAATGACTCCTACAAGAGACTTGGGCCTGATCTAAATGTAGGAAACAAACAAAAATCTCTGTGCTCCACTTGCTGTGTAATCACAGGCCAATTGCTTTTCCTCTTTGATACATTTTAAAACGAAGGTTGGAGATAATCCATCAGGTTAAGACAGTGATGCTCATAGGGTCTCTGATTTTTCCCAAACTGAGCAACCAGCCTGGGCCCTGTATGGCCTTGCTTTGCTGGAACATGAGAGAAATGGGTTGGCCTTAGGCTGCCCTGGGGGGCCGATCTTAGGCTCTTAGAGGGCTACAGCAGCCCCAGCTTCCTGACGCTAGGGTTGCTAGCTGTAGGTGGAGGTGTACTAGAGGGAGTGGCAAGAAAGGGGAAGCCAGGAGTAGGGTGTAACTGGAGTGAAGTGAGTTTGTTTATTGCAGACCCAAGTCAGCACACTGGAAATGTGTTCTGGCTTCTCAAACATTATTCTCAAAATGGGCTTTCTTCCAACGGCAAAGCTTTCAAAAGGAATTCTAGTTACATAAATTGAAGCGCCCTATCCCCCTTACCCCAGGTAGTTTCATTTCCAGGTCTCTGCCCTCTGCATCTAGTTCAGGGCCATGTCCAAAGCCTTGCTGCTGAAAGAAAGAAGCTGTGCTCTGTGGGGCTCAGAAAGGCTGGATCCCATTTAGCGAGGGAGGTGAGAGCAGTTCCCTGCAAGTCTCTCCTGAACCCAGATTGAAGCTGATGGGTTTAGGAAGACAAGACTGAGGCACAGAAGCCTGGCTCTACCAGAGAATAGCTGTATAATCTTGGACTAGTCATACGACCTTTTTGGGGCACTGATTGGTGGCCTGTAAAATTGATTTAGGTAGCCACTATATCAGGTCTGGTCATTCCTTTGGGGGTTGGAAGTTCCCCCAAAGCCGGTGCAATCCAGGGAGTAGGGGAGGTCAGCAACCCCCACTCAAAAAGAAATTTCTTCTGCTCTTTGCACAGCAAAGGTGGGAGAGGTGGGAGAAGGGATTGCTTTCCACAGGTTAGCTTGGCCCTGTGGGAGCCACACAGCAGAACCCTGTCCAGAAGGCAAACACCTTCTGTGTGAAAAGGGGGAATCTGAGCCACTTCTGTTGGGCTGATGTCTGCAATTTCATCCCGCCTTTGAAATTCCTTGGGGATTCTGGCAGGCACTGGCACTTCCCAGGGAGCTCTTTGATTTGGCAATATCCTCCTCTTCTACCAAGGGTGGGCCATTGCTAGAGTGGTCTGGAGAGGTGCTTTTGAGAAAAATTTCCAGCCTACATCCTTTCTTTTATCCAGGACTTGCTGTGTATGACCTTGGATAAGTTGCGTTCTGCCTCCTGGCCTCAGGTTCCATATCTGTAAGCTAGGGAAAGCACAGCTGCAGAACCCTTTTAGCTGGAAGGCTCTAGATCTGAGTTTGCAGGCCTGGGCTCAAGGAGCAAGGCTACGGGTAGGGTATCCTCACACCCCTGCTTCTCTAGTGGGAATGCAGAGCCAAGCATTAAGTCTGGTCAGGGGCTTCAAATTCTAGTTATATCTGGTCCACTGGGCATGACCAGATCAAGCTAAAGGAACTCTGTTTCCATCCTAGTCCCTCTCCTATTGGACATGTATGGAGTCCCTCTCCAAGACATGTATGGAGCATGGGGCAAAAATTCAGATAGGCTAGGTTCCAGACAATGGAGAGATAAGACACCACCACACCCCCAAGCACACCACAGCCTTCTGGGTCCCTAGAGGTTAGCCTTGGCCATTTTCTGCAGCTGTGCCCTGGTGGGGGTGGGGAAGGCTGTCAGCATTGGAAACTTGCCTACCCAGCAGGGGCACCTGAGTCAGGGACAGCCACAGACAGTGGGCCCAAGTATAGAGATGTGAGAAGTGGAGCAAGGGCAAAGAGAGAGGAGAGGAGGGAAAATTTATGCAGTGAATAAACAGAGAAGATGACCCACATGATCAGCCATGGCTCTGTCCTCCTTACAAGCCCGTGCCTACAACAGACATCTCAGAGTCCTTGTTTTGGTGGATTTATATTTAATATAGAGGATCATTACTTATGAATTCAAAGTGGTGAGTGTTCGGGCCAATCCTCAAGCTTCTGGGGCAAGAGAATGCTCAGTTTCTCTGCCAGGGCAAGGTCTTGGCATATCTGAGGGCTCATGGAACTAAATCCTCCTTGGTAAAAAATAGCTGACACACTTCTTTTTTAAGGTTGAACTCTTTTGATTGTGGTCCTAGAGCTTTACACTTATGGGAAACTGAGACTTGCTTGTCAAAGACCTGTTCTTGGTCAGGAAAATTCTGCTAGAAATCCATCTTTTTTTTTTTTTTTAAACTACAAGAACTCCTTTTGCAAGGGATGGTCAGATTTTTCCTGACACCTGGAAATTTCAGTATTTGGAGCATATCTGGTGCCATTTTGCTAGACCCTTGCAGATAGAAGTGACTGCTCAGCCGCCTGCTTCATGGACACAGCTGTGCTCATTCCATTTTCCAAGAGGACTTGCACCAAATGCAGGACTGCTCCTGTCAGCAGAAGCCTTGAGCTGCGTGCATCACCAGCCCCCGTGGCATCTGGCACCTTCTAGCCTGATCCTGGAAAGAGGGCCTACTGCTTCGTGCTTAGGCAACATGGTCCCAAGCCTCAGAAAGCCTCTTCCCCCAAGGAGTGCTCTGATTACCGACTTTAAGGGAGCGTGTAAGATATTCTTCTTCCCAACTCTCTGTGTTTGGATAATGCAGAAGTGGGGCTCCTGCAGATATCTAAAGTGAGGTAGAAGGAAGGACCAAGAGGAGACAGCTGCGGCTTAGTAGGTGCTTGATAAAATTATGAAATATTTCCTCTGGAAGGCGGCTGTATCAAAGATTCGTTAACCAAACTGCCCATTTTAGAGCTGAGGGAAGTCAGGGCAGAACCGGTAGGTGCGCGCACACTTCAAGTCCATCACCTAGATTGAAAGCGAGATTTCCACTATGCTCCGTGTCTTCCACCAACATCCGTAGTTTGTTTTGTTTGGTGTGCTTTTTTTCTCATATGGAGACAATTCCCCAACCCTAACCCTTCTTCCCTGCCTCGGCTGCCCTCAATCCCTTAGGGCGTCCTGGAATCCCAATGCCGCGGCAGGAAGGTCGGCTCCGGCAGGACCAGCAGCGGGACTCTCCAGGCACGGCGTGGGCCTTCCTCCTCCTCCCCCTCTTCCATCTGCGATCCGCTAGGCCTTGGCCCCACGCGTTTGTCAATGAACGTGGCGCCGCCGCCTGGGCCCCGCCCCCTATTCTCTCCCATTGCCCAGGTATCCGCTAATCAGGCGGAGCCCGTGGGTTGCTTAGCCAATGGGGCGATGATTCGGGACAGGGCCGGATGCCGCCGTTCTGATTGGTTCGATGGAGCGTGATTGGCAGGTTAGCCCCCGCCCCTCCCCCGCCCGGAGGGAGGCTGAGCCCCGGGCGGCGCTGTCCACACGCAGCGGGTCCTGAAAGCGGCTCCGGGGCGGCGCGGTGGCGCACTGTGCGCGCCGCGCAGGCGGAGGGCTAGCGCCAGCCGCGGCAGCAGCAGCGCGGGCAGTCAAAGCCGGCAGTGGCTTCCTCTCAGCACCGACAGTCCCGGCGGCCTTGGTGGCCGGGACCCTTCGCTCTCTCCGCTGTCTCTCGCTCCACGCCCGGGGCAGGCGTGGCGGGCGTCCCGGAAGAGACAGCTGGAAGGCAGTGCAAGCAAACCCCCACCCGAGAAAGGGCAGCGGGGCTCGAAGTGTTGGTGGGCGCGAGGCAGATAGCCAGGCGAACAGGAACGGTCGCTGTTGTCCCCACTCCCGGTCCCAGCGATGGGGGAGCAGCTGGGGCCGCGGGAACTTTGAAGGCAGAGAGCTCGAGGGTTTTAGGATTGCAAGCTCCTGGGGACTCCGGATTCTCTCAGCCCCAACATCAGTGGCGGAAGCGTCTTGGAACCCGCCGCGGCCCCTGCGCGCCCAGAGAGGAAGTTCTCTGCAACTTCATCCGAGACGTCGGAGAGCCAGTCGGAGGGAGACTGGGAGGGCAGCCCCGAGCCCCGGAGCCTCGGGAGAGCAGAGGGAGAAAAGATCTGGCGGAGATCGAGGGGTCGAGGACAGACCCTGGAGGAGAGAGGCCGCGGACTCAGCCTGGCCGCCCGCGGGCCTCGCTGCTCTCCGAGTGAAACTAAGGGCCGGGTGGTCCGGCAGCCTCCTCCAAGCGGCTCCTACGGGGGGCCGCGGGCTGCTGGCTGTCCAGAAGGTGGGCCCCTGCGCTATGTCCCCGACGCCGTGGGGGCCTCGGCCACAGCTACTCCGGTGTGGGCCGGGAGCCGCCGCTTGAGCCAGCCAGGAAGCGACGCCGGCCAGAGTTGGGTGCCCGCTCCCAGACGGACTGCGCTCAGCGCCGGTTCCCGCCTCTTCGCGCAGCTCTCGGCGATCTTCGGCAGGGAGGCTCTGAGCGAAACCCCAAGGCTCCTGCAGTGCTTTCTGAGCTCAGCTCGCACGGTACCAGGCCTGGTGGTGCGGCTTCCTGGCCGCCCTGGGCAGCCCCTTGGCGCCGGGAGGCGGCGGCGTGGGCCGGCCTGCAGTCTGGAGCGCCCCGATGGAAATACACTGTAAGCACGACCCGTTTGCATCCATGCATAGTAAGTAGGCGGCGAGCTCGTTTCTCTCACTCTCCGGCTGGGACCGGGTTGGGGTGCCGGGCCGTGGGGCAAGTACTAAGGCCGGGAGGAACCCGGACTTCTGTAGCTGCGTAGACAACTTTGCGAAGCGCAGGGCTCCCAGGCAGGGGACGTGGAACAACGTGTTTGGCCGCTCAGGCCAGAGCACCTAGTCCGTGAATCCCGCCTCCAGCAACGCGCAGTGTAAGCAGCGAGCTGGAGCTTTGCCGTGGCTCTGGCAGCGACATCTCAGAGCATCCGGAGAACCCTAGCTCCGACTCAAAGAAGGCCTGGGACTGGGCCAGCTGGAGGGCACGAAGTTGTAGTAGAGGTCAGTGTGAGTCTCAGATAGCGCCCCACACCACAACCCCGATGGCGCCTTTTTCAGCCATGGGGGTTGATCAAGACTAGCGCTTGGAGGGAAAATGAGCCCCTGATCAGTCCCTGTATGTGTGAAGGAAGAGGTTGAGAGCTAAGACAGGACACGGAGCCCAGGGTTTCAAAAGCGTCCTGGAGTCGAGGAGGGGAATTTGAAAAATCAACGAAGTCGTAGCCCCTGAGCTAAGCTTCTGCTTAGGAGCTGGTCAGTACACACAGAGACCCTTAAAGACCCCATTGGGTCCTTCTCTGCATGACACCTGCCTCAAGATAGCTTCTCTGAAAGAAAAGAAGGAAATAAAAAAAGAAAGAAAGAAAGAAAGAAAAAGAACAGAGAAATCAGTCACCATATAGTCACTCCTGCTTTCTGAAATCCTCTGTGTGTGTAGGAGACGGGAAGGGTCATTTTGGGCACCAGCAAGACCCGTGTGGCTTCCTGACCTGAGGGGATCCTGCCAGTTCACCAA
The DNA here is from genome assembly GCA_007922755.1 of Pedetes capensis. Classification (NCBI taxonomy): domain Eukaryota; kingdom Metazoa; phylum Chordata; class Mammalia; order Rodentia; family Pedetidae; genus Pedetes; species Pedetes capensis. The sequence continues at coordinate 112,783 of VMDO01000335.1, read as the reverse complement.
TTAGCACATCCTCCTGTGAGATGAGCGTGCCTCTCACCAGGAGTTAACCTCGGAAACAGATTCAGAGATTCCAAGGAAATTCCAAGTGAAATGAATTGTGTTTCCCTTCTGTTGGCTGTTGAGCCAGCTAGAGAAAGCACCAGGCTTTGGCAGCCGCCACTTGGGTACCCGGCTTAGGTCTGTGCAGGCTGCAGGTCAGGGAGTTGCTCCACGGCTAGGAACCTTTACCAAGCTCTGTTCCCTTCTCACAGCCAGAAATCCGGCTTCTCCAGCATGGGTCCCCTATTTAACAAAAGCAGCAGAGACCCGGCTGGAGAGAAGGCGACAATGTCCGTGCTTGCCTCCGGGGGCTGAGTGGTCTGGCAGCAGGGGGAAGGCTTGTCTAGGCAGCCGGGGGCTGGCTGCAGGCAGGTCAGTTTCTCTTTGTGTCAGTATCTGAGTAGGAGGAGATACTCCGAAGCAGTGAAGAGATTCATGCAGAGAAATCGCTCTCTATGGTCCCAGCCAAAACGATTCTTCCCAGTTTGGGGCCTGTACCCAAATATTTTCCAATCCAGTGTCACCCTAGCGCCCTCCGCAGCCTTTTCCTGTGCAGACTCGAGCCTGGATCTGGAGAGGCTCTGATCTTAAGAGTAAGTCTGAAAACAAAAATGTTGGGGGCAGTACTATGAGAGGTGGGCAAGTCCTTGGCTCAGCCAAGAAGCAACTGGGGGACAAGGTGGGGCAGATTTGCCCCTGTGCTTCTGTCTTTACTGGTGGGAATCCACAGACACTCATTGCTTCCTGCCGCCCAGAGGTTGTGCCCCAGCCCTTGAGAAGATAGCATCAGACTCCATAGTTTCCCAGTTGTGCATCAGCGTAGAGAAGGCAGCTCCTTCCAGGTGCTGGGTAACCAGCCACTGATGTCTGTGCCTCCTTGTCCTGGCCTTCAGTCTGTCCCTCCTCAGGAAATAGTGCTCCCTCCTCTCATTTTCAATCTCCCTGGCAGCACAGTGGGGCCGGGCCCCAGCCAGCCTAGCTTCTAGAGCTGGTGCAAGCCTTTGACTTGTTTGGTTTTGGTGCCCAAAGCTGTTTGTTTGCCCAGTATAGGTCCATCTGGGCCCCAGCTTGCTGGCAATGGGGATAGGAGAGCAAATAGATCCCAAGAGGTAGCTGAGGTAGTAGGGCCTCAGACAAAGTCCCACCTCATTTTCCACGTTCCTGATCCTGGTTAGTTTTTCCTTGTCATCTCTCCCCTTCTCCACCCAATGCTGTACTTCTGAGGAGGTTAGCTTCTCTGGGGAGGAGCAGGCACTGCCAGGAAGTGGGCTTCTGAGTTCAGAGCTGTCCAGTTCCCTATGCCAGACCTATCATTCACACCAGCAGAATGACCTCCCTGCCATGTTCCCTTCCCCCAAGCATCTTTACAATTAGTTTAAAAGCACTTTTGTAGCCAGTGTCCTACCTGAGTGTCACCCAATCCTTCAGTTACACCCATTTTGCAGGATATGATAGTGAGGTCAGAGAGACAAAAGGACCAACAGGTTCACATGAGCAAAGCTGGAGCTGGTTCTTGGGTTTCTTTGTCAGAGGTGTAAACATGAGGCTTCCAGGAGTCACAGAAGGGTAGAGGGAGAGACTCAGAATCCAGAGAGAGGGCAGTGGACTGTGTAGGTGTAGTCCAACTGTGTAGTCCAACCATGTGTGTGTCTGTGGCCCAACAGTTCATGTGTGTCAGTACCTGTCTACTTGTTGGAAAGTCCACTAGGGGGATTTTGTCCTTACCCTTCCCTTGTGCTCCTGTTTGCCCCTTTCACTCTTCCTCCCTGGTGCAATTAGGAGGAATTTTCATGATCTTTTAAGTCATGTAGTTCAGTCTGTGACTGAATCAACAGGGACCTTCTCCCCAATACCCAATACCCAGCCAGGGTCTTTGAGGCAGGGCCCCTGGTGTGCAGCATGGCCTTATCAGGGCTTGAGGAGCATCTATAGAGGCTAGCTCTTTCCAGACCAGAGCTACAAAGGTCCCAGGGGTACCCACAATTCAACCCTTCTCCATTATCTCCCTTCAAACCCTGCTTACTCTGCCCAGTGGAGGCTAGCCTGTATTTCCCTTGTCTGTGTGTTTGTTTCCTTGTTTTCACATAATTTGTTTGTATCTATTTCTGCATTAATCATTTTATAAATTCTACTGCCCCTGGAAAGTATAGCTGAGTTCATGTCCTGGTTTAACACCCTTCTAGAGGATAAGCCGTCACCAAGCTGGGGTCCACTGGAGGTAGAGACTTGGACTCTGGAAAACAAAGGAAACCCTCCAGAGAAGTCTTCTGTCTTCCAGATGCACACTTCCATTGCTTGGCTTGTTCTGGCTTCTCCATTCCTCCTTCTTCTCCTCTGCCTAATTTATCTGTTCCTTCCTTTCTAGGCTTTCTCTCTCCTTGCTGTCTATATCATTTAGTTCCTACTCTTTGCACCCTTTTCCACTTTCCTTTCCCTATCCTGCCTCCTGTTTCTCAGACTTTGGGCTTCTCTTTTTTCTAATCCTAGGATAAGTGGCTTTCCTGGGGTCACAGTTGCAAATCTTCTCACTGCCACCTTGAAGAGCTCTGTTGGGTAGGATTGTGACTGAGGCAGGAGGGTCAAGTGGAAATGGGGGCTCTTTCCAGGAAGGTGAGAGAAGTAAGAGTCTCCTAGGTCATCCTGAATCTAGAGTTAGCTGTGGACATGTACACAGACTCTGTTGAAGCATTAGTAGTTTAGCCTTTGTGGCCCACAGTAGGCAGTTTGGGGATCTCCTGTGACCTCCAGAGACCAGACTCTCAGAGACCATTGGTATTTTTTTTCCTTGATACAAAACAGCCCCCCAAACTCACAAATGCCCTATAGGATTGATCTTAGCATTGAAGTCCTCTGAAGGTTGCCACTGCATTTTGGGCAGAAAGTCTCAATTGTCAGGGGTATAGCAAACAGCAATTGGAGATGGATCACGATGCCTGCAGTACCAGGTCATATCAAAAGTGTACTGGGTCTTTTAGTTTCCTTTTTCCTGCCCTTTTGTCCTCCCAGATGAGCTTATACTGATTTTGAATTTATTCTCTTTTACTTAAATCCAGCCTTCTCTGGAAATATCTATACAACGCTTTTTTATTAGATGAGCCTAGCCCCAGAACAAAGCCTTCCTAAAGCTCTTGACCATGGTGGCTTCAGTCTTTCTGTTTTAGGTAAACTACCAATTGTGTTCCTAATTGCAAAATCCTGTTCGAGATGATTTTCCTTTTATCTCATGTGTGGAATGTTTCAGAACAATCCAAACTGACTAAGGCCCATTTTAAAAAGTGGAGAAAAATTCAGGATAGAACTGGAACTAAATAATGCAGTTATCCACAAAATTGTGTTTTTCTTTGAAATAAGTCTGAGCTTGGAGAATTTGGGAAATATTCATGGGACAGTTTAGTGGTTTGTTTGGGCAGTTTTAAAGATATATGCTATGTTATAAGTGGATAAGTGGGGTTTCTCTTGTTTTTGTTTGTTTGTGGCTGTTATTTTTTTCTTTTGTAGTGCTAGGGATCAAACCCAGGGCCTCACACATGCTAGGCAAGTGTTTTACCTGTGAGCCACATCCCCAGCACTGTTATGAATGTTTTATCCCTTGATTTCAGATATTGTCCATGGAGGGACAATATGGTGACTACTTTATGTTTCAGAATAGGAGTGTGTATGTATGTGTGACCTTGGGGGTGCCTTGGCTTCCCTTATAGAGTCTAGTCTGTGCCCAGTCAGTCCCAGGTAAGGAGGAGGTTTCTCTCTTCTTGGCCTCTGAGCAACCAGCAGCATCAGGACATGCTTGGACTTGGCTTTTGGCTCCAATCCTCAGCGATGTCAGTTAGTGGCTGATTAACAGCTACAAGGTCAGTGGTGTTGCTACATTGAATCACTCCGCATTTACTGGTTTGGCTCTTTAATTTACTTGAGTCGATGTTTCCCTCCAGATGGACCTTGATATAAGAGAAGAGAGCATATGAGTGGAAGAGACACTTTCCTTGACTCCTTTTATTTAAAATCCATCCCAGAACTCTTGTAAAATCTGAAACTCAGAAGCTTTCTTCAGCTTCCGTGGCACCCCCCCAACCAATTTAAAGCTGCTTGTCAATTGCAAAACACTTCAAAATTTCCAGGGAAGTACCTTCATAACAAATCCTGATGCGTTGAAGCAGAATGTGGTGTGTGCAGAAGATCCTATGACCCATTTCTTTTGTGTCTGAGAGGGTACAGTGGTCAAGTCTGCATGTCAGCCTCACCTTCTTAAAGGGAGGATTTTTAAATTTTTTAATTAAGGCAATGGTTGTGTTTTGTCTCTGATCTGCAGATGCTGTTAATTTTTTTTTTTTTTTTACAAAGTCTTTAGCCTTTGAGTTAGCATTTTTCCCTGAGATGTGGGCTAATTTAGAATAGTCCTTTTCACTTTTAAAGACATCTGTTAAAAGGAAAAGAGTTTTGCTGGTTTTTTTCTTTTTAAATTTGGTATATTTTAAAACAGAATTTTCTCCCCAGGATTTTCCTTAGACTCAGCATCATATAGTAACTTTTGCCCCTTTACTAGAGACTGGAGTCTTTTCACATTCCATTGTTAAGAAAAATTGTAAGGAAAATATTAGTAACTGAAGGGAACACAGTATGGCTATCCTTGTTTAAATGCCTCAACTGACTAGCTGCAGATGGACAAAGGCTAAAATTAGTGTCAAAAAGCAATGTAGGGTCCTCATGTAATCCGCATGATCAGACTCCAGGCACAAGACATCCAGACTGCTGGCCATTTTTTGTGATCAGAATGGCTCTGGGTGCTCACGATGGTGCTTCTACTGTGTGACTGGTTCTAACCACCCTTCCCCTTGCCTTTTGTTTCTCATCTATTTCAGGACATGGAGGAGTGAATCAGCTTGGGGGGGTTTTTGTGAACGGACGACCACTCCCGGATGTAGTTCGTCAAAGGATAGTGGAACTTGCTCATCAAGGTGTCAGGCCCTGCGACATCTCCAGGCAGCTTCGGGTCAGCCATGGTTGTGTCAGCAAAATTCTTGGCAGGTAAAGGCAGGAGCTCCAGGCTTCCCTTCATCTCTCAAATAAAGACCTAAAAGATGGCCCCACAGCTATCCAGTGTGCCAGGATCATAGTGAGGATCACGGCAGCATTTTGCTCCACACGCAAAGTCCTTCAGAGTTTACAAAGCCCTTTTGAGACTATCTAATTCAAAGTACCCCTAAGAAACCCCTGTTTCAAGTGACATATAGAATAGGGTGACTTAGCCAGTTAGGACAACATATTTTGAGAAACCCTGGTGAATTAGTCTAAAAACCCAAGAGTAAGAGGCTCTTAGGAATTTCCCCTGAACATCTCAGGTGAGCTCAGCACCATCAGCAGGATGGGGTGGAAAATCCGTAAGTTATTATATCACACAACCAGAGTTCAATGTTTCTTTTTCATTTCTTTCATTTCCTCTCTCCCTCTCTCTCTCTCTCACTCTCCCTCTCTCCCCCCTCCTTCTCCTTCTCCTCCTTCTCCTTCTCCTTCTCCTTCTCCTTCTCCTTCTCCTTCTCCTTCTCCTTCTCCTTCTCCTCCTTCTTCTTCTTCTTCTTCTTCTTCTTCTTCTTGAAGGGATTGGACCTAGGACTTTGTGTGTGCTCAGCATTTGCCTCTACCACTGAGCTATTTCTCCAGACTGCAATGTTTTGTTTTAATGTTTTTGAAATGCACATTCACTTTTTAAAGTCAGCTATCATTTTCAGTTTGGGATTCTCACCAACCTTATTATGTTGAGCTGCAGTATTTTCCTTCTATGTGCTTTGTTTCCGTTGTAGTGACAGGCATCCTAAGTACATCTTAAATTAGAGAGGGGGGAAAAAGCAACAACAACACTCTCAAATCTGACATTTGAAAGTTGCCACTTGACCCGGCGATTTGCTGCAAGCAAAATACTAACAATGACGATTCTCCCTGAGGGCTGTATAGCCTTTTCACGGTCCTGCTTATTTTCTCAGTATTTTCAGCATGATCCATGGAAGCATGTTTTAAGATCAGCAACCTACTGAGGCAAAGAGACTGACCCAGGTATAACCGGCCAGTCATTACTCAGGTTGGGATAAGGTCTAAAGGTCTCCTGGATCATTTTTATCTCTCCATAACCCCAAAACACAGCCATAGTTCTTTTCCCTGGCATGTGGTGGTATTCGAGGTCTGTCCTCACAGGCAGGAGCATTCTCGGGTTTAACTTTTTAACTCCTTCTAACTGTTTCTTTCTCCGCATCAGAAAATCACCTTTGTCCTGTAACCTGCATTATGGTTGGTGATCAGATGCCTGAATAAAAAAATAACTATTTTGAAGTATGCCAGTGACATCATGACTTTCTGTTTGCTCTTTTCCTTTCCTCTTCTGGAATTCAAGAAATTCTCTCAAATGAAGGGAGCAATAGTATTGAATAATCTTGTAGAATCTTGCTTGAGGCCAAAGGAAGAAGTTTCAAGGCCAGGGAACTGGCAGCTCCTTTAGGGTCCTGGATCCTTGTGTTTATTTCTCATCTTCCTGCCCAGTGCAGGTCACCTCAGCAGTGAAGGCTGTGAGCTTCACTCCTGTTTAGCACACAAATGAGCCCTAGCCAGAGTTTAGGGAGGAATTCAGGAAAGCGGCCTGATGTTCTTGTTACGGTGGTTTAGGAAGGAAGATGAGAGGGAGACTAGCAGAAGAAAGTAGTAAACAGGGAGCTAGAGGAAAGAGAAAGAGAAAACAAAGGGGAAGAGAATGGTTAAAAAAAAAAAAAAGCCAGAAATAGAGTTGGAGAAATGAAGGGAAGATAGGAGAGACAAAGAGAGAGAGAGAGAGAGAGAGAGAGAGAGAGAGAGAGAGAGAGAGAGCAGGAATATTTTGGATTATCTCAGCATTAGATTTCTAGAGCTGAATGGGTCTCAGATATGTTTTTGTGAAGCTTCTTTGTACTGAGGGAGAAAGAGGCCCTTCCTTTGTTTTTGCTGAGACATCTCTGCTGAGCCGACATTTTGTTCGCTGTTTGAAATCTTCAAGATACCGAGCCTTTCTCAGAGGGGACGTCCAAATGACGGGTCCTTGTTCTGGTGCTCTGGAGCCCTCCAAATGTCCCACGGAGACTGAGGGGGACAGGGATCCTTCCAAGCCCAGCCAGCAGCCTCTCGTGGCCCGGAATAGACTTGTCACTAGGTAGAGTGGCACTAGGAAGTTATGCACCGCTCTGGTGCCTGGCCGTTTAAGTTGTCAACAATAAATTGGAATTTCATAGCTCATTATTTTCATAACTAAGAACCACAGTGGACAAAATGTCACTCTAATTACAACTGCCTTTTAAGAAACAAGTTCAGCCCTAAAACAGTGTGACTGGGAATTTCTGAACTGGGGCTGTTTGATCCACAGATTTTTTTTTTTTTTTTTTTTTTTTTTTTTTTTTTTTTTTTTTTTTGTCACTGGAGAATTTGATGGGCACTCACAAGGTGACAGACTATAGAGAGCATGTGGTGTGGCCATGGTGGTGTGTAGTGGCTGCAGTTTTCAGAGGCTCTGTGGCAAGGAAGACAATGTCCGAGGGGCAGGAAGGGACTCCTGGCCCCTCAGGAAAGTGAGTGCTCTGCCAGGAGTGTGGGCATTTGGTTTACAGTTCAAGGCTGTGGAGAGGCTGGGGAGGGATAGCTTGGTGGCATGTGAGACTGAGTTAGATCCACCCAGAGCCCAGCTGTTGTCTTCTGTCACTGGAGCCTGGTTGGGAGGTTCAGGTCATATGGAATTGGGTGGTATGTTATGTAGTAAAAAATAAAACATTTTAGTGGGGATTTTAATCCCAATCTTTGCACTTGATTGATTAAAATGCTCTTTGTTTTTTCACAAAGCTTTTTCGTGATCATTCTGCCTTTCTGTCTTCACAACAGCTCTGCAATTCACACAGGACAAACATCCTCCCCATATTATATAAATGGGATCACCAAGGCCTAGAGAGTTGGCCAAGATCACACAGCCAGTTAGCATCGGCGTCACTGGCAAGCACCTACACCTCTTGACTCCCAAACTAATGCTTTCTGCACCAAAGGACACTGTTTTGGTGGCTGCTGTTCATCTTTTGTCTGTAAGCCAAAGGGCTACACGGCTGTTTTGCTGAGATGAAAGGATGGTTATTAAGTCTGAGTCCTCACTAGACACAGTTGTGAGTTGGGGTTTTGGGAATATTGGTGTTGCCTTCTAAGTGCCTGGCCCATGTGTCAGTCAAAAGGAAGACAGAGCCCTCTCATGAAAAGCCCTCAGCCTTCCACGATTGGTACTACTGAAGTAGGGTGGGCAGGGATCCCTGACTGCTGCCACACACCAGCCACGTAAGCAGGGAACTGCATCCTGCCACCCTCTGAGTTGCTGTGTGAATGTTGTGGTCCCATTTGATTACTATATTTTGAGTATCTAACACAGGGCTGTCTATGTGTCTATAGTCCTTGCCCTGAGAACATCCCTTGTCCTAACAGGCCGTTGGTGACTATTGATTCAGTGAGTGAATGAAAGAAGCATGTGAAAATGTCTGGCAAGAAGTAAAACTCTCTACAATTACAAGAATCATAGTGACTAACACTTAACAGTTCATAACCAAAGCAGCAGCAGCAGCTTGAGCACTGGATTCCGAGTCCAATTTGAAAGCAGGCCTGCCTCTAGCTGCCAGAAGGAGTTAGGCGAGTCACTTAGTCTTCTGATCAGTTGTTTTCCTTTCTATAAAATCTTGCTGGCTTCAAAGGTTTGGCGTGAGGCTCAAGATTATTTGAAGAAGAGCTCTAAACTTTAGAGTGCTGTACCTCAATTATGAATTATATTGCAGTAAAAATTAATTAAAAGTAAAAAACATGTTATAGTAAAAATTGACTTTCTATTATAACAAAATCACTTTCTGTTATAAAATAGGACAATTGGAGCCTTCAGGGATTGCTGTGTACTTGGATTTAGGTACTTCTCTAGTTTTCTAGCAAAAAAATTTTTTCTTGGATATTTTTAAAAACCTTTTGTAAGTAATAATTTTTATCAAATGACAGAAAGTTGCTTTCAACAATTTTTCAGAAAGGAGGATGGGCAGAGTTTTGCCTAATGGTAAAAATTTATAAATGACTTGCTCTTCTCAATGAAAAATAGAATTTTCATGTCCACATCACTGCTTCCAAATTAATTCTTGTCTTCTGTCATATTCACTCACTTGGCCCAGACTTTCCCAGGCTGAGAACTTCAGCATCTCTATATAAATATTCCCAGACATTGTCCCTGGTTCACATTTCCATCCATCCCTTACCTCTTATAAACACACGTTAGACTTAAAAATTGTGAATCATTTCTAAAATGTCTTTGGTTAAAAACATTCAGCGGCAAGATAATCTCCTTTGGAAGAGGAAGTCAAGAATTCCTCTGTAAATATTGAGAGAGACATCCAGTGACATCTCAGATTCAGAAAAAGAATCCAGTCATTTTTTCTCTTCCCTGAAATGATCTTTCATGCCACTCTTCTCCCTTGTCTCGGTTTTGCTGTAAAACCCTGACATCCTATTTGCGTTAACGAGGAAAAGCTGATAGCATGGAAATGTCCTTAGAAACAGCCATTTACCTCAGGGGAGGTCCCTGAAAGAGCTGCTGAGACTTGGGGTTGGTTTTTTTGATTGCTTGGGTTTTGACTTCCAACACATATTTCCCATAAATTCTGGAATCCAACACACCTTTTAATTTTACACCAAGGTTATTGTTTTTCTGTTCCAGAAAAATAACTTGCATTGTAGGAGGTAGTTTCACAGAATGCCTGGGGACTCTGCTAGGCAGGGGAGAAGAAAGCTGGCAAATCAAAGGTCTAAGCCACCTTTCTGGAGGAATTTTAGTTCCAGAAGCATGGCCACAGTCCTGGCTTGGCCACTTGATTCTGTGTAACCCCAAGGAAGTCATTTAACCTCTATAAATCTCTGTTTTATACCATAGAGAAATAGCTATTCATTTATTTGTTCATTCACTCATTCATTTATTCAAAAAAATTTACCTGCTTTAGAACCATTGAGGGTTGGGGTTTATCTCAGTTGGTAGAGCACTGCTCTGCACATTCTGAAGACCTGGGTTCGAGCCCCAACTCTGCAAAATGGGAGAAGGAAGTGGCAGTCCACTTCTGAAACAATCAGCCATGAAAACCCTATGAGGGTCGCTATAAGTTGGACCCACCTCGATGGCACCTAACAAAAACAGAACTACTGAGGATCAAATGGAAAAACTGAGTTGAAAGTTTTCTGTAAACAGTAAAATGGTGGATGAATGTGAAAGAATTTTGTTAATTTGCAGAATGCTACTACTGTTGAGTATAAATATAATGTGAGCAATGTATGCAATTTAAAACTTTCTAGTAGCACATTAAGAAAAGTAAAAAGCAAAAGATATAATTAATTTCAATTATATGTTATTGAACCCAATATATAAAAAAGTATCATTTCAATATATAACCAATCTAAAATTATTGAGATATTTTACCTTTTTTGTACTAAGTTTTAAAATTCAGATTTGTAGTTTACATTTATAGCACATCTTGATTTAGACTAGCTACAGTTGTAATGTTCAGCCATTTGGCTGGTTCCTCCTGGCTAAACTCCTTTCTCCTTGGGTCCTAGGTATTATGAGACAGGAAGCATCAAGCCTGGGGTAATAGGAGGATCCAAACCAAAGGTTGCCACGCCCAAAGTGGTGGAAAAAATCGCTGAGTACAAACGCCAAAATCCTACCATGTTTGCCTGGGAGATCCGGGACCGACTGTTGGCAGAGCGAGTGTGTGACAATGACACAGTGCCTAGCGTCAGTTCCATCAACAGGTGAGGGGCTAGTGCTCTTTGGGGGCCTGGGGATGGGGTGGGCATCCTGGAGGTTCTGTGCCTGTCTTCTCTGAAGATCTTGCCTCTCTTCTTTTACCAAGGCCCCTTGGGTTTAGTGGACAAGAGGGATGCTAATGTGGCCTGCTGGGGCTCTGTTATCTTTCTCCTCTTTTCTCTAGAGTGGGCAGAAGTCCTAGGCCCAGGCAGGGAGACCATGCCAATACCTGGGCTACTGAAGAATTTTCTGAGCCCAGAATGATTTTCATAACCCCCTTCACCATCTCTCTGTGTGGAGCACCTTGTCCCTGTCCCTGCTGGCTGGTGCAAAAGGTCTTAGCACTGGTGCATCTTAGAGGTTCCCAGGAAAAAAATCCTCCCTCCAGTTTGGTCAAAAGTCGAACCAATTAGTGTGGGGAACAAAGCCATCACTTGGAGTTGGGAGCCTTGTTCCAGCACTGCCACAACCTGAAGTGAGATCTCAACAGGCTTTTGCTCTCTTTGAATCCTATAGCCCCAGTGTTGTGATGTAGGGCGCCCACCTCCAAGGGTGAGGTCCAGGATGCTAAGGTGCTCTGGGATGAGGGCACTTCCATCTTCCAAAGTCCCTAGATCTCACCCATGGAGAGAGAAGAACAGAGAAACACCAGGGTGCCAGGCACAGCACCATCTTGGGAGCCACAGTGGTTTCTGCTGCTCTCTAGGCTGACCCAAGGTACATTGAATTGTGCTATCAGAGCTTCAAAAAGAAATTTCTGGCTGGCTGTGGGCTTGGTGGCAAACATGTGTAATCCCAGCACTTGGGAGGCTGAAGCAGGAGGATTGTGAGTTCAAGGCCAGCCTGGGCTGTGTAGTAAGGCCCTGTCTCAAAATAAATAAATAAAATAAAATAAGATAAAATTTAATACACTGCTGGAAGAAAGTTTTCCATTATAGATGGTGCAGTCTCAGCTCCATTTTAAACCTCCAGTCAGGGGTGAAGTTGTGAGATGAACATAAATGATTATTCTCTAAATTCCACAAAGCCAAGAGAAGCCAACAGACTGAAAATTTGAACAGTTCCCAATTCTCCAAGGTCATGTCCTACGGTGGTCAGTGCTGAGCCTGTCTGGACATAGTGAATCACTTACCCCTGGCAGAAAGAAGTGGTTAGACTAGAGTGTCTCTGAGATCCCCTCTGGTCCTGAGAGTCTCACCTTCTGTGATGATACAAGTGCACAGAATTGCTGTGTGAGTGGATATGTCCTGCTAGTTTATAAACCCTTAGCCTATTTTCTTTCTCTTGGCAAGCCTTCTCTGAGGCCCTGACATGCTAGGTGCTAAGGAGACAAAGGAGAGTTGGGCTCACAGCTTCTCAGTCTCTCTACTAGAGAGACCTCTTGGCCAGCCCAGGATTCTGATAGGAATCTGACAGAATTGCTGTGGAGGGGCAATGATTGTGGTGGGTTTGAGGTCACCTATTTCTTTTTTCAGGATTAAGAAGGGCTCCAATCAGTTTTGTGAGTCCCCTACTTCTAGCTCATTGCAGGATTTCTGTGACACAAATAGCAGCATGACATTTTTTCTGGGCCTCCAAAAGCATGGGTGTGGAGACACATACATGGGAGACAATGGTGGAGCATTTGTCCTGCTCTGCAGAGCAACCTCAGCCAACCCCGTGGTCAGGCTTTTGAGGCCCATAGCTTCCCCAACATAAGGTCATATATAATTAGGAGGCTCACAAGATAACTTTAGGTGGACTCTGGGGGTCATAAAATCCAACGCCTTACATGGGGCCAGGCAGATAATATAACAAGGGAAGGACTCTAGGTGTAAGACTATAGAGAACGATAGGGTTTGTGGTAAGGCAGACAGCATGACCTCTACTAAGAGAAAACATGTTTCAGCTCCTGCTGAATGCTGCCAGGAGTGTGAGGCACTGTTTGTCAGAATATTTCCATTCTTCAAGAAAAGCCAGAAATTAAGACCTGTGTATATATGTGTGTATGGGTATGTGAAATACCTATATTTTTAAATGGTGGCATCCCATTTCAAGCATAACCCATTTACAGAGCTCCAGTTTTTACCCTCTATAATGCAAGGATTAAAAACTGATTTGTGATGAATTTATTTTCATGTCATTTAGAAAAATGTAAGTGGCATACCAAACCAGTGAGTTTGTGAACATTGCGAACCTTTCCTCTGTCCACTTACAGTACGGAACTACACTGGCCTTATAAAATGCATTTATTTAAGTCAAAGAGTAAGTTATTGGAAGGAAACGTGTAGCAAAGAGAGAAGTAATGACAGATGTGGCAAAGGCTGTGAAGTGCGGACGTGAATGTGTGGCCCGGGGACATCAGGGATCAGCGGATACATGGTGCCTCTGTTGCTGGCTGTTGTGATGCTAGTTGCTTGGGCCGTGGCTAGACTCAGGGGCTTCCCTTCCTGGGAATCCTAGTCCCTAGCTATGGCTGGCTGGTCACGCCTCTGAGTTGCCTTTACATCTGTGGCTTCCAATAGCCTGTAGGGCCCGCCTATCCTGTGGCAAGTAGAGAAACTGAGGCACAGATGGAGAGCACTGAGGAAAAATGACCTGAGGTAGAGATGGGAGTAGAGTTGATGGTAAGAGGAAGCCTGATCTCCTTCCACCGCTGTCCTGTAGGTCTCTGCAGGTGACAAAATTGAGGATCTGTGAGAAAAGAGGCCAGGACTCATAGTCTGCCCTGTTCCAGTGCAGAGCCTTGTGGCCGGCATGCTTTGCTATCTGTCTGCCGGAGCCCTCCACTGCTTAGCCCTTTCCAGTGCTCCTCTCTGGTGTTCCTTATTGCATCCTTCAATAGGAGCACCCCCAGTGCAGGGCAGGCTCTTGCGGGTGTACCCCCCTCCTCTCACTGGAAAGCTTGAGCCGTGACAGCATCAGTTTTATTTTCCATAGAGAGATACAGCTGCCATTGCATTAAATACCTGCCTTGCTAATGCCACTGTGCCAGAGTGACCAGGCTCTCTACCTCCAGTCCCTGTCTCCCTAGGAGGCAACTTCCCATTGTTGTGTTTCAAACAGCTAGGGAGGCAGTGGTGGCTGCATTTGTAGCTATTCTGGTGACTTCAGGGTTCTCTCCACTATCTACCCCTAAAGCTGTGTGCCTTCCCATTGTCTTTGGGGACCAGCCTGGGACATCATGCTGACATGGTATCTGAACTGAACAAGCAACTGAACAAGTTCTGCTAGGCTTCTGGGAAATTTCCTGGTACACGAAACACCTTGTTCATTTGGCTTCTTAAGGATCAATATGTGCTGAGATCTTGGAGTACTGCCTGAGTGTCAACTGGAGGTGGCTGTCCTAGAGCTGACCCAAATTGTGGGTGCAATGGGGTATCCCTTCTTCTGTTTCAGTCCTGTGACACTAAATCAGGGGCCAAGTGATGGAGACAAGCAGCATTCCCAGTGTCGAGGGGCAGCTCTGTTTAGCCCCCACTGGTTGATGTCCAGGTGAGAACCTAGGGCCAGCATTGCTGGGTGTTCTGATTCTTCAAGAGAAACAAGAAACAGCTAGGGATGGAGAAGCTCCCAGTGTGTGCATACCAGCAACTAATTCAAATGGAATAAATACACTGCCGGGGCTGCAGGAAGCCTAGGGAACGGTTGTTCATTCCATTCTTTATCCTAACTTTGGCAGCAAGCGTTCTGTGCTCACTTACCCACTCCCTCTTTCTTCTCCACACCAGTTACAGGCCTGGGTCTCGCTCATGCCACTGTGTGGCATTAGGTTTTCAGATTCTCTGCACCAATGGCAATTTATGAGGGCCATTGGCATGAGTGTTTTTTCTGTTCTATCTCCTGCTTTTCAAGGCACCGTGATTTTCCTCCCTCAATGTAATTTTGTGAGGGGTAGGGGAGGAAGGTGGATGAGAAGACCTAGCTTTTCAAGGGATGGGGGGAAGGTCAAAATGGGATCCTTAAATGTTTATAATATGTAAAGTCCCTTAGAATTTTACACCTCAAATTCTAAATGGATTTTGAATCCAGATAGGCTTTTTGCCTCATGTAGGAAGTATTTAGCAGAGGGACCACTTCCTTTGACTGTGGCTCAAAGAAAAGTTCTCAGGCATAGGAGTTGGGAGTCCAGGCTGACATGCTGTGTGACTCTGGGCAAATCACTTGAGCACTCTGGGCTTTAGACTCTTTAATTGTGGGAAAAGGTTGGTTGCTGAGCTCCCTTCTCTGTTGGACCACAGGATGTTTGTATGGCAACCAGGGTCATATTTAGGCTCACCAATGAAAAGATGTGCCTTTTTGCAGGGTGAGGGGTGCTGGGAATTGAACTAAGGGCTTTGTTCATGCTATCATTGAGCCACATCCCAGCCCAAGGACATGCCTTTTAGTGTTGACTGCCGATTAGTCCAGACTCTTGATGGCATAGAAAAGGTCTTGAATGTGCTTTTAGTGGATTGGTTTTGGTGATACCTTGTCATTTTTTAATTTTAATTTTTAAAAATATTGCTATGATTCAATTACAATCATATTTCTCCCAGGACCATTTTTTTTTTTGTGTGTGTGTGTATGTGTGGTACTGGTGGGTTGAATGCTGGGCCTCACGCTTGCATGCTTTGCAAGTGCTGTACCACTGAGTTGCAGCCCTGGCCCATTAAAAAAAATTTTTTTTTGAGATAAGATCTCAGTAAATTATACAGACTGCCTCTAGTCTTGAACTTGCAATCCTCCTGCCTCTGCTGTCACTGGGATTACAGGCGTGCACCATCGTGTGTGGCACTCTAGGACCATTTCTTATCAATAGAAGATGATGCTTTTACTCTGTGGCTGCTATAAGGAGATGGGCAAAATCTCTCACCTGGGAAGGCAGATTTTGTGGCTTCTCTATAATTGTGGGAGCCCTCATAAAGTGCCATAACTGCCCTAAAATAGGGGAGGATGGCTACCTCTTACTCCCCAGCTCCCAAGGGGGATCATCTCACCATGCAACCCAGACTGGCCTTGAACTCCCAGTCCTCATGCCTCTTCTTCCTGAGTGCTAGGATTACATGGTGACCATGCCTGGCCCCATATGCTTTTAAAAGTAAATGTGAAATATCTGAACGTTTTAAGGTTGAAGGTGGTCATTAATTTTTATGAAGACACCACTGAGAATAACATTTAACATTTATTGAGCATTTACTATGTAGCAACCATTTTTAAGTAGTTAATTAATTAAATCCTAATAATAATTCTATGCAGTAGGAATGATTCTTAGTTCAATTTTACAGATGAAGAAACTGAGGCATAGAGAAGTTAAGGAATTTACCTATGGTCATGTAGCTGGCAAATTGCAAAGCCAGGCCTCAAATCTTAGTAGGTTGCTTCTGGAGCCTGGACACTTAATCACTATGCTGGAGCTGCCAAATTATTATGACAAGTGATAATGCTTTACTGGTAGTCTATAAATTCTTTAAAAGAAAAATCTAATTTGCTTTACCTATATACAAATTTAATAAAAGTTAGGACTTTATGCTAGACTTCAGTGGGAAATAGTTGGGATATATTACCACATATTTAATATATGGATAAACTATGTGTATATCTGGCACATCCACATTTCTACCTATCTCGATCTATCTCTGTAGACACAAACAGAGAGTGTGACATATACAAACATACAAAAATTACATCAGATGCCAACTTATTAACTCCAGGTATCAAAAAGATGACCACTCTCACAGGTATTTATCCAATACACTTCGTTTTTGCTTACTTAAAATAAGGAGTTTGAATGTTGGAGAAAATAAACAAACATGCACTCTGAATGTATTTGAGGCAGCGCATAAGCTGACTCATCAGAAAAGGGCAAAAGCCTGTACTGAAGTGGCCAGGGTTCAGAGGACCTGTGCTTAGATTATAGAGTAAATGCACAAGTCCATTCCAGGATAGCAGCTGAAGACACTGAATGCCCTGGGTGCCTAATGTCAAGCTGCAAGGTCAGGGATGGCAGAGCCTACTGCCCGGTGAGCTTCCAGGAAGGTACCTGCCACCTCTGTCCTTTTTATTCATTTGCACAAGCTGGAGAACCAGTGCAGCTTTGAAATGAACTTCCAGATATAATGGTCTGGCATGTGAAAAAGCTTTTCATAGAACGTTGTGTAAAAGGAGCAGGATTTAAAACTGTGTACATGACTTAATTTTGTTAAGAGAAAATGAATATTTCTAAATATGCACAGGAATGTTGATATAATTTGTCTTTTTTTAATTTTAGAAGATTTAAACTCTTCATCACTTAGCAAATATTTATTTATTTATTTATTGCAGTGGTAGGGATCAAACCCACCCCCTCCTTCATGCTAGGCAAGCACTCTACCACTGAGCTATATCCCCATCTCTCCAAAATGTGACATTAGATATCTTCTTTATATTTTCCCAGGTTGTCCAAATAGCCTACAATGAGCAAATATTTCTTTAATAATGAAGGAAAACTCCAATAAATGTCATTTTTACAACATAATAGCATGATCTGGGCGCAGTGGCACACACCTGTAATACTAGCAGCTAGGGAGGTGGAGATGGGAGAATCAGAAGTTCGAGGCTAGAATCAGCCAGTGTAACTTAGTGAGACACTATCTCAAGATAAAATATTTTTTAAAGCAGCCGGGCGTGGTGGCGCACGCCTGTTATCCCAGCGGCTTGGGAGGTGGAAGCAGGAGGATCACAAGTTCGAGACCAGAGGCAATCTGTGTAATTTAGTGAGACCCTGTCTCAAAAAAGTAAAAAAAAAATGGGCTGGGGGGTGTAGCTCAGTGGTCTAGCACTTGCAAAGCATGCAGGCGCGAGGCCCTGGGTTCAACCCCCAGTACCGAAAAAAAAAAAAAAATTAAAAAATGTCTGGGGTACAGCTCAGTGGTAGAGCACTTGCAAAGTATGTGCAGGCCCTGGGTTCAATACCACAGTACAACTAATTTGAGGCTGGAATAAAACTTTTCCAAAGAAGCTGAACATTTTGTATGACTCACTCTCTTCCTGAATGCCAGTGAAGGAACTTCCTTATAGATCCCAAAGGGCCTTTTGGGTTGGCTGTGTTCTGTGTTTAAAGATGTGTTGGGCCCATCCTGGGGGCCTCATGTGTTGTCCCAGCTGAAAATTCACAATTAAGGCTCCCCAGAGCCCAAGTTTCAACAGAGTGTCAGAGCTGCCAGGTGGCAAAGGGAAGTCTATGCCATTTTCATCTCTTTTATATGTTGGGCTTTTCTACAAAAATTTTATTTTTTAATTAATTTAATTTTTTTTCAGTACTAGGGGATTGAATCCAGGACCTTGCACATGCTAAGCAAGTACTCTGCCACTGGGCTGTATGCCCAACCTCTTTTAATTTAAATTTTTTTTTTTGTTAATTTTGAGACAGGGTCTTGCTAATTTTCACAGGCTGCCCCTGGCTTTGAACTTGTGATCCTCCTGCCTCAGCCACCTGAGTTACTGAGATTACAGGCACCCCCCCTCCCCCGAGTCTTGGCTAAAATTTTAATTTTTTATGAAAAGGATTTGATTACTTAGAATAAGCAAAGAATGATCTGTTCCAACTCCATCATTGTATTGAGGTCCACAATGGAATGGACTTGTTCAAGGTCACTATCAAATTTAAATTAGAATGAGACTAATGTCTCTGGAAAGACAGGCCAGGATACCACTGGCTCCCAGCACTATGGGTCCTTTCCATGAGGTATTTATTTATTTGTTTGTTTGTTTGTTTATTTACTTGGTACTGGGGATTGAGCCCAGGGCCTTGCGCTTGCATGCTCTGCAAGTGCTAGACCACTGAGCTGCACCCCCAGCCCATTTTCTTACTTTTTTGAGACAGGGTCTCACTAAGTTATGCAGACTGCCTCTGGTCTCGAACTTGTGATCCTCCTACCTCCGCCTCCCAAGCCGCTGGGATAACAGGCGTGCGCCACCATGCCCGGCTTCTATGAGGTTTTGTAAGAGGCAGCCTTCCTCTCAGCAAAGCCAAGCCAAATGCTATCTCTTGGCAGCATTTTAACCCTGTCTAGTTTCAGAGCCACATATATATCCTCTCCTTTGATAACTTCCCTGGTGGTAGGAGTCTCGATCTTGCTTGTGGACTCTCCAGTGCAATGAAACCAGCATGTGAGAGCTGCCAGAGAACAGAGAGGTCACCTGGTTCAGTTCCTTCATTCCACTGATAGAAGGCTGAGCTCTACAGGAGGGAAAGAACTTCCTAAAGTCACTCAAGGGAGTGACTATGGAGGTGGAGCTATATCCAAGGATGCTAACCTGTAACATTATCATATCATCCCCTTTCTTCAGAAGGGCAGTCAAGGCCCAGAAAGGGGATGCAAGTTACCCAAAGACACCCAGGGATGTAGGGACTGAGTTAGGAGTACTCCTTAATTCCTCAGACCTCCTAACTCCCAACATAGGTTCAAAATCTGCCTCTGCCTCTGCCCTTGTGCTCAGCCCAAGTATGGGTTTTCTGGACATCTCTGCATACCTGATTGAGATCTCTTTCCTTCCTGGTGGTATATAGTCATTTGTTTTTTTCCTAATTGCCCACAGGATTATCCGGACGAAAGTACAGCAGCCCCCTAACCAGCCAGTCCCAGCTTCCAGTCACAGCATAGGTAAGAAGAACTTTTTTAAAAAATTTGAAAATATAATGGGCTCCAAATAGTCTAAAGAACTTTTAATCATTCTTATGGACAGATAATTCTGCATAAAACACTTTGGCACACGTACTAATGCGCCTTCTTTGTCATTCTCCAAGGGCTGAACCTGGTAAATGAATTTTATAAATACTGCTAAAAGGTTTTGAATTTTACTGATTATTATGATAAATAGCTTTCACCATGAGACAGAAAATTGAAATCTAAGCCAAAAAAAAAAAAATCCACTAATGGGGGTCTATAGAATGTCAGATAATTAAAGTAATAAATCAAGAAAGGGATACTTATTCATAACATTTTCTGCATCATTAGTCAGTAAGTAGTTTTGAATGTGTTTTTTTCTTCTATCAACCAGCCCTTCTACAATTCTTTGTGCACTTGCAGTCTTGAGAGAAGATATGGCAAAACTTGCCAAACTTTCTTTCTCTCTTTCTCTTACTTCGATCTCGTGTACTCTGCGAACGGTTGAGGGCTGTCTGTGGGATTTCTGATGCCCACAGGTGAAGTCTGAGAATGACCATGACTCATGAGGGTAGAGTCCTGTTTCCTCTCACCCAAGAGTCTAGACTTTTCCTTTGCCTCTTCTTCAAAGATGAGTTGAAAATGCCATGTATATTTAAGGCATATTATTCCTCTAGTTAGAGCTGGGATTTAGCTTAGTTGGTAGAACACTGCGCTGCAGTCTCTGAGGTCCCAAGTTCAATTCCCAGCACTGTAAAAATGGGAGAAGGGCCTGGCAATCCACTCCCAAGGCAATCCCGAAACAGCCATTGAAAACCCTGTGAGGGTCGCTATGAGTCGGATATCAACTCTACGGCACCTAACAATAATAACAACAAAATTCCTCTAGTTGGGGCTAAGGTTTGGCTCAGTTGGTAGAGCGCTCTCTGTCCTCTCTGAGGCCTTGGGTTCGATTCCCATCACTGCAAAAATGGGAGAGGGACCTGGCAGCTCACTCCTGAAACAATCAGCCATTGAAAACCCATGAAGGTCACTATGAGACTTGACAGCAACTAACGGCAACAACATTTCCTTTAATTAGGACAAAGGAAACACCTCTAGCTGGCTGGAGAAAAAGTTACTCCACTGTAAGACAGTGGGTGCCCATTCAGCAAACCGCTGACAGTTCAGGTTGCCACAGTCCCTGTGAGTTCTGTGTAATCACACTTCAGATTGGGCAACATATCCATCTGTCTCGCCATCATTGTCACTCTTTCTTGAACTGAAAACTTGAACTTCCCATGGCAATGAGGAGTTGTCAGATGCCTGGCTTATAGTTCCAATTCTGTCATTAACTCACTCAGGGAACTGCCAAAGTCCCTTACCTATCTGAGCCTCAGTCTCCTCATTGGTTGGTGGAAGGGCACAAATCACGTGCTCCCTGGGGACTCTGATCCTTCAAATTTACCTCTTTGGATAAAGGTAAGGCAGAACTCTTCCTTGCTATAAGATAATTCGTCATTGAGTAATACATTCGGAAAGAGTTTGCTAAGCCCCTGCCATGCAGACTGTAGTGTAGACCAGTGCTACTAATGAGGCAGGACAAAATTCCTACTCTCCAGGGCTTTTCAGTCCAATAAGGGAACATAATAAAGAGAAGTTTGCAAAACACTGAGATGAAGCCCAAGAAGAAGGTAGGGGTACTGAGGGAGCAGAAGGTGGTTCCCCTGGGCTGGGGTGACAGAGCTCAGGAGGGCTTCCTGGGGGATGTTTGTGACTGAGATTTCACTTGTGGTTTTAACTGTTTCAGGTCACGTAGCATGAAAATCAAGCAAGCTGTACGAGATAATATGCTTTCAATATCTTTAGAGGAATAATTCTCCTGTAACTCAACAGAATGATTTGTTTTGTCCCAGAAATTTGTATGAAAGCTATCTCACAGGTGTACAGCCCCTTATAGTTTACAAACGTATTGAGCAGTGAGGAAACTGAGGCTTAGCGATTAAATAAGTAGCCCAAGGTCATGTTGCCAGGAAGTTACAGAGCCAGAGCTGGAACCCTTTTGAGCCTAGTGCAATCACAAAATACTTAACCAAGTGACATCAGGTCTGTCAGTGACATGGCTAGCCTGGCTTGTATGTGACTGCCGTTGTTTAAAGTACCAGGTGATCTGTGATCCTCTTTCTTCCTCTGTTCTTTGCACCTTAATACAGAAAAGGGCGGTTAGATTTGCATAAATCTATTTTGAGCTTTTTCTTGTGAAGTAAAAGAGAAGTTAACGATTTCTGCGTCTGTGTCTCTTAAGATCTAAAGTCAAACCCCAATAAGAGAGGAAAAGAACTGGGCCCTCTAGGTCTGTAGGGGTGAGGGGTAGTATCCGCTCCAAGGAAAATAACAAACAGCTTCTCAAGCTGTCACTACCACTTCTAGTAATTTCCTGCACTGTAGAGGCAGAAGCGACTCTACGTGTGTCCAGCTAGTGACAGCCCAAGGAGATGTGCCCTGAGACTGGCCTGTAGGTTTTATTATTTTTATTTTATTTTATTTTATTTTATTTTTATTTTTATTTTCCTCATACTGGGAGGTTGAACACACGGCTGCATGCATTATTTGGAAGTGCTTTACCACTGAGCTGCACCCCCAGCCCCTTTTTATTTTTTATCTGGAGACAGAGTCTTGCCAAGTTACCCAGGCTGCCTTTAGCCTGGAACTTGAGATCCTCCTACTTCAGCCTCCAGCATTGCTGGGATCATAGGAGTGCGCCTGTCGACTGGCTTGGTCTGTAGGTTTGAATGAACCAGGAAAGAAATTCCACATCCCAGAAATGCAAATTCAGCTGCATTGCTGGACAGGACCCTTGTGGGACTGGCCTCTCCCTTGGACGCCACCTGGAGTCAATGTGAAATTCGTATGCAGCCCCCCCCACACACACCTTAGGGACTTAGAGACCTAGTCTCAGCCACAATAAATCACTAGTGTCTGCTCCCTTCTGAGCAAGGGAAATTGAGACTTGAAGTTAGTACATCTGAGGCTAAATTTGGGCGTTGTGGCTTATCAGTTAGATTACTCTGAATCACTTCATCTTGTGGAGCCTCAGTTTCCTCATTTGGTAAATAGAAATAAGTAATAGCACTCTGGGACTGTGTAATAATCAAATGAAAAATGATATAATAATGTGAAACATATTATTGTTCTTAATTAGTGAGGAGCAGATCAGTTATAGAGGTTAAGGTTTAAGTCTCTGGGTTCTCATTACCACTCTGCCTCTTAACAGCTGTGTGACCTTTGGCAAGTGACTTACCTTCTCTGAGTCTTGGTTCCCTTACCTTTCCAGTGTGGTAATAACATTACCTAGCTTATAAGATTGTTCTCAGAATTCAATTAGATAATGCCTCAATGCCTGGGGCAGAGTAAGTTCTCAGAAAATGTTTATTATTATTATTATTATTATTATTATTATTATTATTATAAGTAGTATTATAAGTAAAAATAAACTCCAGGTGAAATTGGAGAAGAGATGGTGAGGAACTGCTGGAGGGCAGCCTACTGTTTGTTCGCTGGGCTGGGGGTCTGTATTCACATCTGCACTCATGGGTGGGAATAAGCAGGGAGCACAGAAGTCTCAAGGGTGTGGCTGGGTGTCTGTCTAGCACCTGTTGGTGGTGGACCCAGATGCCTCTTCTCTTTTCCATCCTCCTGCTTCCTGCATCCTTGGCCTGGCTGGAAGTGAGCAAGTTCCCTTTTCCACTCTGTGCCCAATGTCCCCAGGCTGGCCCTCTGGCTCCTGCTCACCCGAGGCAGCTGTACTCAGCCCCTGTGGTGAGCGCCCTCCTTGCAGCTGGCACCTGCACTCCCCACCTCTCATCCACCTGCCGGCCCTGACTTTCCCTCTCCCTCCACACAGTGTCCACAGGCTCTGTGACGCAGGTGTCCTCGGTGAGCACGGACTCAGCTGGCTCTTCGTACTCCATCAGTGGCATCCTAGGCATCACCTCCCCCAGTGCCGATACCAACAAGCGCAAGAGAGATGAAGGTAAGAGCCGCCCGGAGCGAGCGGTCCTGTCGAGATGGATGGTGGGGTGTGGGGGGCACTCACTGAGGGTGGAAGCAGAGGTATCCACTTTAGTAGCCCCTCACCTGCAGAGACCAGGAGTTCTCAGGGCCCTGGCATTTCCTCTGGGACAAGGAGGGCAGCCAGGCACCTCTCTGGGACTGTGGTGCTTTGCTGGTCTGCTCCCCTTGGGTGGAGAAAGTGGGCTGGTAGAGCCCTTGTGGCCTGAGCTCTGTGGCCTTTAAGAAGACGCTGTGTGTGCAGACGTGATGCCCGAGGGCCCCTGTGTGTGGTGGATTTGAGCACAACTCCAGTGTCCCCTTTTGGGGGAGCCTTGGAGGAGAGAGAGGGGCGAGGCATAGGAACCACTATCCTGTCCTGCAATGAGAGGCCCCTGTGGCATGGACGGGCCAGGGACAGGTTCTCTAAGGGCCTGGGCACACTTCTCAGTGGAGAAGACCTTCGCTAAGGTGCAGGTGGGGGCGGAGGAAATTAATAACCATCTCATCTTTGCCCTTGGGCCTAGAAGGAAGGCGTTCGGGGGTCTCCTGGGGATTACAAAGATGACAATCTTCCCAGTTGGTTTTTCTCAACCTCTCTGTGTGCTGAGTGCTGCCTGGGCCTCTGGAACTAGCTATCTTTGTGCTGGTCCTGCGTCCACTCCGTCTTCTTCTGAGGAATGGGCTGCTGGTAGTGGCTGACGTTAATTAGTTTAAGAAGAGAAACAACCCCCTGGGAGTCTTCTTAAAAAAAGAGAGAGGAAAAAAAAAAAAAGAAAGAAAAAACAAGAAAAAAATGGAGGGGGGAAGGGCTGCATTCTAGGGCCTGAGAGAAGCGTGACAGAAATCTTGATTCAATTATTCTGTTCCTCCGCACAATTCCCTTTCTCAGCTCTGTGTAAGGGCTGTATGTTCTTGTGAGCACATGGCTAAATATTTAAGATCTGTAACTAGAAAATTGAGTCAGCCCAGTGGTGGATTGGCCTGTGCTCTGTGTGTTCTGAGTAGCTCAGAAGCCGGGCCTGTGGCCCCTGTCTGTGCTGTGGGGTGTGTGGGAAATTCATGGCTGCTGGAACCTGCCCCACCTCTTTCCTATGCTCCTGACACTCCTGTGCAGATGTCAGAAGTCTTTAACTCAGTGGGTTGCTGTGCTGGCTTGCTGCGGGAGGCAGTGAGCCTGCCATCTCTATTGGTTTATGGGGTTGATGGTGCCATCGTTTCTCCTGTTGTCACCTGGACTTGAACCAGATGTGCCAAGCTGGGTCCCAACTGTGTTTGATCACCACGGAAGTACAGGTTGCCTGAGGCTCCCTTAGAGTTGAGGGACCCAGGCAGAGAATTTTGAAGAAAGAAAAAAAAAAAAAAGCTCTATGTTTGCCACCAGACAGGTCCTGATTTGGGAGAACTGCTTGACGGTGTTTAAGTGCTGTGAAGTGCTGTGTTGGCTTACTGTCTCTTATCAGTGGTGGCTGTTTGGCCTCTCAAGCTGCTTTAAAAGGTGTAGAGTGGTTAGAATGTGGGGAGTGTTAGTGTTGATGACTCTGTGCCGGTCAGCTCATTCCCTGCAGACTGTGGCCTATTTGAGTATTGGTCTTTAAGAGAGACAGTGGCAAATTGGGTCATGTTCTGATGAGCATAAGCTGAGTGGAAAGGGATATGGATACAGAACCTGGGGGTCAGAACACTTCAAGGGATGTTCTGACACAAAGAAAGCCAGAAAAATCAGGACTGGATTATTATCTTTAAATATTTGGAGGGCTGACATGGAAGGAGAAAGGAATGTGGCCTCACAGGCCACTATGTGGCAGATGCAGAGGCAACTGCAGCTCAGGGTAAGAAAGAAGTCTGCACATATGAAAATGATCTAGGGATAACGGGATACCTTAGGATACAGTGAGCACCCCATCTCTAGGAGTAGCAAGGAGACTAAGTGGCACTTCCTGGACTTCTGTACAAGAGTATCAAGAAGCAGGTGTGGGATTGGATGATCGCTGTAATCTTTGTAAAAATCTGAAACTTATGGTAGAATCTGGATCTCCAGAAAGACTTTGGAGGAAGTCCAGACTGTGACTTGAGGAAGAGTGATTTGCCAGGAAGCTTATAGAATTGGGAAGAAAGGGGGACCTGAGCAGGAACCAGAGCCTACTCCACCCTCATTCCTACCCTGCCTCACTAAGATCATACAGGTGGGCAGAAGTGCCCTGGCTCACATCAGGGAAGGTGTAGGGGAATAAGCACCTCCTCCTGTCCTTTCTCATCCTCCTTGCATTGGCTCTATAGGGAGGTGAAGAGGCAGAGATGGGCACCCCCATTTTCTTAGGGCAGGTAACCGAAGTCAAAGGGTGCTCCGTGATATTGGCAGAGCAACATGGCTGGTGTGGACTGGGAAGCTGGGAGAAGCTGGAGGACCCCAGGCCTCTGTCCCCTGG
This sequence comes from Pedetes capensis, assembly GCA_007922755.1. Lineage (NCBI taxonomy): Eukaryota > Metazoa > Chordata > Mammalia > Rodentia > Pedetidae > Pedetes > Pedetes capensis. The sequence goes on along the minus strand of VMDO01000335.1, from coordinate 86,870 downwards.
TATTGTCTCACTATGTGCTGCTCTCTGGCCCCTCTAGAGAGGCCCTTTGGAGGGGGAGCAGCCTGGGGGTGGTTGGGGCCTCCAGCCAGTATAGGAAGGAGCAGTTCAGCAAAGTGTAGTGAAGGGAGACCTGGAGAGCAGAGAGAGTAGGAACAGCCACTGGGGAAGCCCAGGGAAGTGTCTGGGCACACCGGGGCCATGCATGCCAGGGGCTGACTGGGGAGCTGTCACGTAGGGTGGTGCTGGCCTCCAGGATGGTACTGTTTTTCTCAGGGACCTGTGGGAAGAGTCATGGGAGGACAGGGGCATTAGAGGGCCAAGAAGAAGACAGCAGAGAGTCTGCCTCCATGTCTCAGATGAGGTGACTGAGGCTTTACAGAGTGGAGTCATTCGCTTAGCTCCCTAGGGCACCGTCATCTCCAGCTTGGATGTGAGTTTTATCCTGTGAGCATTTCCTGGGATCTATTTTCCTGCTCAGATCTCAGTGCATGGGGTGCAGTGATAGCATCCAGCTGCAGAGGGTGGGCTGGCTGTCAAGATTGCAAATCCAAAGTCCCTCCGACGGGCAGTGCATAGGTGATGACAGAGGGGAAGAGAAAGGCAGGGAGGGGTCTATTTTGATCAAAAGGATTTGAGAGCCAACAGAGTGGCACACAACTGTAGCTCCAGCTCTCTGGGAGGCAGAGGCAGGAGGATGGCAGGTTCAAGCCAGAGGCAGCCTGTGCCACCTAGCAAGACCCTGTCTCAAAATAAAAAATAAAAAAGGAGGCTGGGGGTGCAGCTCAGTGATAGAGCAGTTGCTTCATATATGCAAGGTCCTGGGTACATCCCCCCAGTACTGATAAATAAACAAACAAACAAATAAATAAATAAATAAGTCTGGGAAAGTTTCTCGAAGGAGGTGGCATTGAAGGGCCAGGCTGAAGAAGGAGAGAACATTTCAATCTAAGGCAAGGGACAGCATGATGACCCAGACATTGACTGTATCCCCCAAACTTTTAGCCTGGAAGCAGTGGGCAGATGGTTCTGATGGTTTTGGAAATGGAAGAAGTAGACACCGTGCTGACTGTTTCAGATGTTAGAGTGGATGGGAAAGTGATTGGCCTAGAGCTATCCAAAGGACAGAATATAAGCCACACATGTGATTTAAAATCATCTAGCAGCCACATTAAAAACAGTAAAAAGACCTGTAATCCCAGAGCTTGGGAGGCTGAGGCAAGGAGGATCGTGGGTTTGAAGTCAGCCTGGGCTACACAGCAACTTCCAGGCCAGCCTGGGCTACTTAGCAAGACCGTCTCAAAACACTCAAAAAAAGTATAGACAAATAAAATTAATTTCAATAATATATTTCATTTAGCCTAGTATACTCCAAATATTATTTCAATATGTAATTAATGTAAAAAACGTGATGACATGTTTTCCTTTTTTTTTGATCAAAGTCTTTTGAAACATGGTATGTATTTTATATTTATAACACATCTCAATATGGATGCCAAACATTTTAAAGCTAAAGTCAAAGGTAGTCAATCCTATCAAAACAATAAAGTTGTGTTTAGTGGAAACACATGCCTTCTGTTTTTAAATTCAAATGAATTAAAATTAAAAATTTAGTTCTCAATTATACTACATTTCAAGTGTTTAATAGCCACATGAAGCTAACAGCTACCATGTTAGACAGCATTGAGCACATACTCAATAAATGTTCTTTAGTGGAATAGGGTAGTTACATGTCTTTAGAGGGTTCACAATTAGTGATGAGAGTGAATAGGGAACTTCTATTTGGTATTTAGGATTTCCACAGAAAGCCCTGTTTGAGTAAAGAGTTCTGGAGCCAAAATAAACAAGTTAGAACATTGTTAGACAGCAGATTGATAAGGCCCCTTTTAGTCTAGAAATTCCAGGTTTCTCTTTGAGATGTCTCCAAAATCACATCTTGGGGTGTAGCCCCAGGGTTCAAACTTTGGATGAACTGTTCTGTGGCTAAGGCAACATTAGGTCCCTGTGGCCTCTGAAGGCAGAGCTGGGGCTGGTTAAAGGGAGCTACGGGGAGGCAGATGACAGCTAGGAGCAGCCCAGCAATAGCGGGGCTGGGCCAAGGAGGAAAGTGTTAGCTTGGAAAGGTAATGAGTTCCTCATCACTGGAGGTATGAGCAGGGGCTGGACAAAGAAGGGGCAGAAGAATCAAAGAAGACATGCTGGTTTGGATGCTGTGATTTGGGGGTCTTGTGACAGTGTGGGTAGCTGGTGCTTCTGTGATATGCCATCAGTAATGGTTCTTCCCCTCTTGTTTTTCCCTTCTGTTGCCTGGCCCTGAGTCTGCCATTCAAGCAGGGGCCCCAGCTTGGGCATTTCTACCCGTTACCCACCCCTTGGCCCACATTGGCTCACAGAGATGCTGGGGAGGATTGTGGGAGGCTTGGAGAGTCAGGCCAGGTGGGGTCCTGTGGAGAGAGAAAGTTTCTTCCCTTGGTTGGTCTGACCCAAGAGCTTTGGTGGAGGAAGCTGTAGCAGTGGCCTCGGGAACCCCATTGGGCAATGAGTTCAGAGGCTGAGGCAGGACCTCCCTCTCTGAAAGGCCAGAGGAGCTGGTGGCGGGGCTAACTTGACATGGCAAGTGGTCTGTGAATAGCGGCCATGGGTGAAGGGCAGCCCCGGACCATCACAGCTTCCGGGCCTTTGATCTCCAGCGAGGCCTCCCTCTGCCTGTCTTGAGGGCCCCCATTCAGGTCCCCCATCTCTCCTCCCTTCCTTCCTTGGATATTGAAAGGCCCTGACTGCACTGAGGTCAGTGGAGTGAGAATTCTTTTCAGCAGCTCAGAAAGCCAACCAGTCCAGTGGCAGAGTGGAATGTGGGGGCCAGGGTTGCTATGGGGCAGTCGAGGTACATGGACTTTTTGGCTTTCTGGGTCCTCTGCCTCAAGAGGGAACAGGGAGGGCAGCCAGGACCCAGAGGTGCCAGTCTGTTAAAAAGGTGCCAAACCCAATGAGACCCGTGGTGAAGTTCGGGGCATGTGACTGGGGCTCCTCTCATGACTCTGTCCATCCCTCTTTCAAGAGGCTCCCATCTCCTCTGTTTCTGTGTTTCTGACAATGTCTTTTGTTTGGGGGTGCACCACACTCTGGGTTATCTGGCTCTCCTGTTTATCAAGTGTCCCTCCCCTGTTCCCCAGCCATGTGCACCCACTCAATCTCCTCTCTCTGCATTCCCTCTTGTGCTCTCTCTTTTTTTTTTTCCCCGGTACTGGAGGTTGAACCCAGGGTCTCACGCTTGCATGCTTTGCAAGTGCTGGACCACTGAGCTGCACGCCTAGCCTATGTTTTTACTTTTCTGAGACAGGGTCTCAATAAATTACACCACGTCTGGCTTTGTGTTCTCTTTTTTGTCAGCTCCCTGTCGCTTCTGTCTTCAGGCTGGAGGCCCAGCTCAGCCCTGCCCAGCAGACTCCGGTGGGGGCCATGTGGTGGGGGCATGAGGTTTTAGGTGCTCACTTTGACCTGGAAGGCCCTGGTCTGTCTGTCCTAGGCTGCTTTTCCTTTCTTCAGCCACAGCCCCTCCCTGCTGCTCTTGGGCTGGGGCAGACTTCTCAGAGGGAAAGGGTACCAGGCAAGGTTCCCGAGTCAGGAGTCATAGGAAGCCCTTGTGGCGCCAAGATTCCACAGATCTCTGATCTTTGGAAAGCTCCCCAAAAGTGTTAGGGCCAGGACATAGGCGTAGGGGCCAGGGATGAAGTGGTTTGAGGGCTTCCTGTGGTGAAGTCTTTTAAGATCTTGCCGAGCCTCCATTTTGTCATCTGGAAGACAGAGGTGACAAGAGCATTGTAGATTATCGTGGGGATAAAAGCAAGTGGCTCCCCCTGAGAACTTGATTCTAGTAAGTGCTTAATAAATGGCCACTGGGGGCTTGAGGATGTGAGACCAGTCACAGGCTGCAGGCACAGTTGGAGATGTTTAGCAGCTGGGACTCGCTGGTCTGCCCACCACTGATTTCCTGTTTATAACAGTCTGCAGTACCATGGGCACTAAAGGAACTCAGCGACAAGCTGGAGAGCCCCTGGGCATCTAGGCTGAACAACAGTGCCCCCAGGTGTCGGCTGCAAAACCAAGGGCCACTGGCTTTCCTTCCCTTCCCTTTCCTTCAGGATTGAATCTTCCGGCCCCCATGGAAGAACAAAAGGGCCTTGCCTCAGTTTTCCAGGAAGAGGAGCACAGGGTGCACAAAGTGTGGTGGCCCCCAGGATGGAGGCCAAAGCTGAGCCCCTGGGGTCACCAGCTGGGGTCATGGAGAACATCTAGGACATCATCCTGCAGTTATTATTCAGATGGAAAAGGAAGCTGAGGAGGTAGAGAGGCTGAGTAGGTCAGACAGGAAACCCCAGGAAACCCAGAAGAGAGAACTGGGACCTCAGAAAATCCTTGGTGTCCTCTGCCTTTGGATGCGACAAACCCCACCTTTTCTCTCTCTCCTTTTGCTCATTCTAACAGGTCCATCTGCCGTCCCCACTGTGGAAAGCCATCTTGTCCCTACCTGTCATTCCATCAGTCCCTGGAGGGCTAACCCACTGACTCCCCTGGGCTCTTGACCATGGGCTCTGCCCTTCCCACTGGGACCTCCTGTCCCTCCTCCTCAAACCTCTGTGCTGCTGGCCCCACGTGTTTGCTATGCTCTTCTGGCTCTGCTCCATCACTCATGAGCGTCTTCTACCTGGAGGCTGCTCTGCTGGCCCGGCTTGGATGTCCAGAGCTAGCCCACTCCAATTGGGGAATGCCTTGCATTAGGCCATCAGTCCTTCACAACTGGCCAAGCCTATGCATTCATCAAGGGCCAGCATGGCACATGGCAGACTGGCTGGTTCTGCCCACATGGCCTTCCTCATGGTGGCTTTTGGGATCAGAAGGAAGTTACTACCATTTTGTCTTGGCCCCTGCTGGGCTTCCCCAGGGCAGGTACCCTCCTTGGCCCTGTGTGAGGAGTCCCCTGGATGTCCCCTCACCTAGGGGGGACCCTTCCCTGATTCTCTTGCTGTCTAGCAGGTCCTTGCTGGGAGGGCAATGCTCAGAACCAGGCAGCAGTAGGAAGGCTGGTCCTCAGGCTTTTCTTGGCTTCCAATGGATTTGCAGTTTTGATTTCCCTACTAACATTGCAAAATCATGGGTGGGTCTCCAGCTTTTGGCACAGAGTGTCATCTGGTAACACTGGGTGGCAACTTGCCTCTGTGAGGCAGATCTGGGTATGTTCCCCCAACCCCACCACACTTGGGCTCCTTTGTCTGCTTCCCTAACGCCTTTGAGCTTCTGAAATCCTTGTACGGACCCTAAAGAAATGAGTTTGATTCCATCCAGGCTGTGGCAGCTGAAGCCTGGCGGTAGCAGGTCATGGAGCCGGCTGGGCATCTGTGTGGTGGCATTGGTTTGTGTGTACATTTGGCCAGGGCTGTGGGCAGGGGAGCTCACAGGCCAGAGGAGGGGTCCAGGAAATGGGGTTTAATGAGGAGCTGAGGAGCTGAGGATCTGTGGGGCTGTGCTGTGGTGGCCACAACAGAGGGCCTGAAGGTATTAGCCTCATGGCCCCAGGCAGGACAGTCCTAAGGGCAGTGGCTTTACCCAAGGGCATGTAGGGGACATTAGTGGCAGTGATGCTAAGGAGTTGATTTCCGGCTCCCATTTCACTGGCCACTCTCCCTTGTATCTGTGGGTACCACAGCTGAGACCCAGGCAGACGATTGCCAGAGGCCTCCTGGAGGGAAGAGGCCAGGTGGTAAATTGAGGGGCTCTGTGGGCCTTTCCCTCCTGACCCAGGCCTGTCCCGTGGGTGGGGGGTCAGGTTTCGGTTCCCTCCAGCTCTTAGTCCCCGGGTTTCACTTTGATTCAATGAGTGAGAGCCCCCGTGACAGCCAAGGCCACTGAACCCCCACCCTCCACCTGTTTACACACCTGCTTTGCCCAGGCCCTCTTCCCCTCCCCTGGCCTCAGCTCCTTCTCTCACAGGACTATGTACTTGTGTTTGAGATGGCCCTGGGGTTCTCACCCGCAGTTCTCAAGCTTTGTTTTAGGATGCTTTTAGACTCTTAGAAATTATTAAGGACTCTAAGGAGCTTTAGTCTATGTGGGTTAATTAAAATGGATGAAATATACGTATGTGTGTCTGTGTGTGTGCATACAGTAATAAATGAGTAACATAAATACTATTTTTGAAACAAGAACTATATTTTGCAAGCCAAAATTTTAGTAAGAGTGGTATTGGGTTACAATTGTGCAAATCTCTTTAGTGTCTGGTTTAACAGGAGGCAGCTGTGTTCCCATAGCTGCTTCTGTATTTACTTCATTACATCAGACTCTACAGACTCTGGATCACTCGACTGTATACTTGTGAAGTAATGAAAGTGAAGGCAAAGGCATTGTGGTGTTCTTATGAAAGTAGTTCTGATCTCACAGGCCCCCTAAAGGATCTTGGGGACCCCCTCCCAAGGGCACCTGGGCTACAATGAGAATTTCTGCTCCAGGCTTCTGCAAACTCTGACTTGCTTGCTCATCCCTCACACAGACAGGGAGAGCAGTTAAATGGTTTTTGTTAAAAGTGCCACTAATTTCTACCACTCTTAGCTTTTGAAGGCAATGGGAGCCATGGCAGGTCTTTGAGGGTGTGGCAAGACGTAGTGGGCTTTGGAAATCCTCCTCTAGTAGAGTGGGATATGTAGTGTTTCTTGCTCCTGTCCCAGGCTTGGACCCCCCAGGAAGGCACAGCCACCAAGGTACCGTGCATTTCCAGCAGAATGTCTGTAGGGCTTTGAGGGTCTGATCTCCCTCCAGTATGCTTCCTCCTATGCCAGCGGCAGCTGCCCAGTGCTCCCTCAGAGGTGGGGAGTGGGTGCTTTGGAACCCAGTCCCATCTCTCAACCAGCTCAGCTCTGCATTAGCCTGTGGACCTCACCCTGTGCATGTTTTTGGTAGGAAAAAGAAAAAAAAAAAAACCCAGCTATGGTATTGATCGGGAATGACATAAATATAAAGTGAAATTAAAAAATAAATGGGCTTAGTATTTATTTTGCTGCCTAGCTTTTGAGGAAAAGCATATTTGAAAGGCAATCAAGAACAGGAGATTTTTAGCTGGGCAGAGTGGCACACACCTGTCATCCCAGTGATTCAGGAGGTGGAGGTAAGAGGATCACAAATTCGAGGCCAGAGGCAGCCTCTGCAATTTAGTGAAACCCTGTTTCAAAATAAAAACTATAAAGTGGGCTGGGGCTGCAGCTCAGTAGTGGAGTGCCCTGGGTTCAGTTTCCCCTAGTACTGCAAAAGAAAAAAGGTGGCGGGGGGGGGGGGGGAGAAGAGGAGATTTTTGTTCTGATTCTGAAGGGGCTTCTGGGAATGTTAGTGCTGGGTGACTCATATGCATGTACAAGTGTGTGTGCATGTGTCTAATTGCACTTTGAAGTTTCTAGTCTTCATTTTCATTGATGTAAGTTATCATTTGCATTAGGTATTCCATGGGTCTTTTTATTCCATTGATGGAGTAAAATGGGAGGTGGAGAAAAAGACAATGTCCTGGAGGAAGTTGAGAAGAATTCAGAGAGGAAGAAGGAGAAAAGAGGAAAAAGGAGATGAAGTGTGTGCATGAGATTGCTTGTGGTACAGCTGAGCTATGAACACACAGAGACTAAGGCATGGCCTCTTGAGGGACCAGAAAGGATTAAAAGCAAGGAGAGGTCAGACACTTCCCAGCACCAGCCACCAGGTGGCACCATTGACCCAGGACAGCTTAGTTGCCATCCAGGGTGAGGGACAAGAGGGGTAACAGGGCAGTGAATAATGGCCACATGTGAGTGTGGTATGCTTGTATGTGGGCCAAGGTGGCATGCTCAGGTAACCAGGCCATTTGTCTGATTCTTGCTTCTCTGCCAGCATTCAGTAGTGGAGGAGAGGCTGGGCCATTGCTGTTGGGATTAAATCCATGCTTCCTCACCTCTATGGCCTACAAGTTGTGATACAAACCTTTCTGGGAGTCCTTGGTTATACTCAAGCCCTTATTTGCTGTGTGACCTTGAGAAAGTCATATCTCTGTGAGCCTTGCTTTACTTGTGTTAAAACACAGAGATTTGAGCAGATGAATTTTAAGGGTCTTTTGGCCTGTGACATTCTGTGGTGTACCAAAGAGAGCACTGAAGTTTGAGTTAGATTCTGGATCTTTCTCTGTTAGTTGTGAGACCTTGGGCAGGTCATTTCCTATCTGTGAGGATTTTAGTAACATATGAGAATTTTACATAAATAGCAGTTTGAAAATGCTTTTGAAATTTTTTGGTGCTATAGGAGAAGGAGACGTTGCTATTTGTAAATTTCCTCTGGAAATTAAGTAGCCAGAAGCAGGGATTTTGTCATCTTTACTGTTTAGAAAATTTGTGCCTCTGCTTGTGACCACAGAAAAAGGCCTTTTGGCAGCTGTCTGCTTGTCCTAAATAGCTCTTAAATCTGCTTGTTTTTGTCCATCTTCACTGCTACTACATTGGTCCAAGCTCTCTGTCCTCTGCTTTAGACTGTTACTGCAGACTCCTCACCAGTCTCTGCCTCCAGTGTCCATGACTTCTTTAAAGGGTCTATACTCTACCTAGAAACCTCAGTATCCCTTCTGAAATGTGATTCTCATCAATGACTTGCCCCTTCCACTCTCCTTTTTTCATGCTCAGTTCAATCAAACTAAACCTTTTTCCAGTCCTTCCACATCATGAGCTCCGTCCTACTTGTAGTCTGAGAGTTATGTAAATGGGCTACAGAGTCACACTGCCAGAGTTCTAGTGCTGACTCTACCAATCACTGTTTCTGTGACTTTGGGCAAGTTATTTTACCTCCCAGACTCAGTTTCCCTTATGTATAAACAAAGGAACCAGTTGTGCCTACAATTGAGTTATATTGACGGAATGGAGTGGTGTATATGAAGTGCACAGAGAAGACCCCTTGAGGTGTGATAAGTGCCCAATAAATGTTGCATTTTAATACCATTCTGATTCCACTGCCTGGAAAACCATCATCCTCCGCTACCCCGCCTTGTATGTAGCTGACATTCCAAAACCTCGGGATCCAGCTTAACAGGTACTTCTGAAGTGACAGCTTCACCCATGTTCACTCTTACCCATTTTTGCCCCTATCCATTCCTCCCTTCCAGCACATGGAAACTCATTGACCCCAAAGTCTCTAGGCACCACCGTCAGGCTCCACAGAAAGGATAACCATTCTAGACGGGGAGGGAGCCCTCCCTTCATCTAACATATATGTGCACATGCGTACACATGAGGGTGCACAAACAGGCAAGCTGGTGCTGGTGGTCTTCCTTCTGCCTGCTGTACTTGAGCATACACACCAGGCACGGAGAACCATGACCCCAAAAAAGGACCTGCAACATGGTGCAGCTCGTGGAGTGCTCACTGTGTTGTTGTTAGGTACTATTGAGTCGGGTCTGACTCATAGCAACCCTATGTACAACAGAACAAGATGCTCCCTGACTCTGTGCCAGGCACATGATCTTTCTTATGTTTAAGCCATTGTTGCAGACACTGTCAATCCAGGTAGTTGAGGGTTTTCCTCTTTTTCATTGATCGGCCAGTCTCCCAAACATGATGTTGAAAACCTTCTGAATAGCTCACTGTATATATTTAAATTATTAATGTAGTTAATACTCACAACCACTGTACCAAGCATATATCCTTTATTGTCCCCATTTTATTGAGAGAGATCGAAGAAATTGCCCAAGTTCACACAGCTCAGCCCAGAGTTCATCAGTAGCAGTTCTGGGACCCACACTGGGGCACTTGGCTCTAGAATGGCTTTTCTGCCAGCCTGCCCCCCTTAGCTTCTCATGGACAGTGTCATGACAGGATGGTGCCAGGGTGAGGCTGAGTGTCCACATGGGACATCCTCCAGGCTCTCCCTCTCCAGCAATTCCACTTTTGTTTCAGTTCTGCCCTGAAAGGCTGGACTTGGGAAGACTTGGCTCAGAGCCCACTTTGGAGGCTTCCCCAATGCTGTTCTGCACATTTCCTGGCTATGATTTCAAGCCGTCAGCTTCACAAGCAGCCAGCAGATCACAGTGGGTGGCCCAGTGGGGGGAGCAGCTTTGAACCCAGCCCTACCTTCCACTAGCTCTGTGTGTGTGTGTGTGTGTGTGTGTGTGTGTGTGTGTGTGTGTGTGCACACCTGCGAGCATTAACAGCAGAGGATGTAACTTTCTTTGACCTTCAGTTTCCGTATCTGTTGAAAGAAGAGAGTAATTCCTGCCTTTCCTGGTAACTAAAAAATGTTACCTGCAATGTTTTAATTAGCATTGGCCCACAGCAAATTTCAGAAATATTAAGTGTTTTTTTTTCTATTATTAGAGCAAAGTATTATTCACTCCAAATTCAAATTCTTCAACAAGATCTAGTGGAGAAACTTCTAAATCCCCTAGTTTTTTTTTTTTTCTTTTTGAGAATGGGTCTCACTAAGTTATGCAGGCTGCCTCTGGCCTCGAACTTGACATCCTCTTGTCTCAGCTTCCCAAGTTGATGGGATTATAGGTGTGCCACATAGAGCCCAGTTGTTGTATTTGTTTGTTTGAGACATGATCTCCCATTTGCTCAGGTTTGCCTTGAACTCACAATCCTCCTGTTTCTAGCTCCCAGAGTGCTTATTATAAGCATGTGCTATCATGCCTGGCTTCCCCAACTCTTTTGTTTCCTTTTTCTCGCTCTCTGTTTTACATGGTTGTTTTATTTACATCGGTAAGCTGAATGACAGGATTGTTCAGGCTAGGGTTAGAAGAAAAAAAAAAAAAAAAAAAGAAGTTCCAGCCAGAATTTATACTGGCAGAATTTTGGCTCTATGCCTCAGAAACTCAAAAAATTCAAGTTGTCCAGGAAGGCAGCTCTCAGAGATAGGTGAGCCTCACAGGAGGCTGGGAAAGCCTGTGTTCCTCATCCCCGTTCAGCTGCTGCCCTGCTGTGTGATCTCAGATGGGCTCCTGCCCTTTCTGAGCCGCTGTTGGGATGCGTTGAGCCTGGACAACCAGCTCCTGATCCCCCCTCCTCCCTGCTGCTCTTCTATCTTCTCTCTGCTTCTCCCCCTCCCTTCTCCTCCATCTTCTTTTTCTTCCTTCCCTTTCTGTCAGAGACAAAAATGCTATCCAACACTTTTGAATGGTACTTTTGTTCAGAGAACATCTCTTTTCTGAAAGGGACTATTGGTCAGGTTTGTATCTTTTAAATGCTGGCACATTTTATCAGTTAAGAACTCGAGTACCTCTCTCTCTCTCTCTTTCTCAAGACAACCTTAAGGAGGCGGACAGAAGTGGCAGAGGGGCAGGTTTGTGGGAGACAATGGCTGAAAAACAACTAAACCTCCTGGTTGTCTAATGTGTGGTTATTCCAGCAGATACCTTCTTTCCTGGGGCCCCTTTCCTGCTCTTTCCGTGGCTCTGAGCCTCTTTCACCTTGGCTCAGCTATAACTTGTGTCCCCTTCTTGGCTCCCTGCAGGAGGGGCAAGGGGCCAGAGCAGAGCTTGTGCTTCCCTTGTCCTTGGTCAAGGCCTCTTTGAGATGGAGCTTAGAGCACTGGACTTGGAGTCCCAGGGCCCTTAAACCCCAGCTCTGCACTCTCTTGCTGGTGATCTTGGGCAACCCATTCCAGCCCCCGGTTTCTTGTGGACAAAAGAGAACCAAAATCTTCCTCAAAGTCTTGTGCAAATTCAGGGAGATGCAATGCATGAGAAAATGCTTTGCAAACTGTAAAGCTTTAGGTACCTTTAAGAACAGCTTCGTGGTTCATCTCACGCACCTGCTCTGTTACCTTGGACAAATTCTTTAACTTCTCCACGGCTCAGTTTTCCTATCTGTAAAGTGGGAACTCTAATATTTAGATCATGCAGTCCCCGTGAGAATTCCATACCGGATGTAGCACACTTGCTGCACTTTTCGCGGTGGCAGTGGTCTAGGGCTGGCTTGGGGCCTTTTCCCTTCTTTCTTAAGCCAGGGCTTCTGAAGCATGGTAGACCACTCTGAGACCCAACCTCCGGGATCTCTTGGGCAATTTCCTTAAACTGTGCTCGTCTCTCCTCTGAAAACAAGGGATGATAGCAGCCTGTGCTTCAAAGGGTTGGGAATCAGATGTGCCTTACAGGGCTTGTTTCCAGTCGGCTCCAGGAGAATGTTGGCGATCCTGGCAGCCCTCGCTCCCGGTACACTCAGACCCCAGACTCACACGGGCCCCAGACATCACCGCCATCTCCCTCCAGTCCCTCAACGGCAGGCCGGGAAAACCAGGGCGCAGCAAGCAATCGGGAAGGGATGTATTCAAGGTCATGCCAAGAGTGTATCCCGAGGCTTCTAAGGAACGCCGTGGGATGCGCTGTGCCGCCTCTCGCGTTTGCAAACCTCAAGCGCCTGTAGGCTTGGGCGTCCGATGGGCCTCCCTCGCTGACCCACCTGCCGGGCTGCCGGGCTTGGTCGGGGTCAGGACGTTCCTTCGGCCCTGGACGGAAGGCGACGGCCTCCCAGGAGGGATCTGCATGTCACCGCGGGCGGTGGAAGGAGAAATCAATTCAACTGCTGGCAGCACCGGGCGCAAAAGAAGGCAGAGCGCAGCGCCCTCAGGAAGAGGCCGCCCACCCGCCCGCACGCGCACCGGGTCTCCGCCAAGCATTTGCAATTTAATTGACATTTGGCGGCAGGAAGCCAATCAGTATAAGTCAATTGACGTTCCGAGATAAAACTAATCGGCGGCTGGGCGCTCCCCCCGCGGGCGAGGCCGCGGCCGGGCCTCGGGGCGCAGCGTGGCGGCCACGGCGCCGCAGGCTGGCCCCGGCAGGTAATGGCGCTGGCGCGTGTCTCGGCCCGCGAGGGGGCAGCCCGCGGCCCGCTGATTGCCGTGCAGCCCACGGCGGCCGGGAGAGGCCCGTAATGAATGACTTTATTTGCCGGGGCCCTGCTGGGAACAATTGAGTTTGTTATGGTAACAACGGATGCCAGCTTTCCGGGGCCCCGGGGGTGGGGGTGGGGCGCGGGCGCGAAGGCCGCGGGAGCTGGGCAGCTGAGCAGATGAAGGCGCGCTGAGCAGAGGGGCGCCGGGCCGGGGGCTGGGGACGGAGCAGGTGTCAGACCCGAGCCAGCCTGCCCGAGAGAGCGCCACCAGGCCGGCTTGGACGGCGGTGCTGGGATGGGCGACGGGCTCAGAGCGCAGAATTGGGATGGGGGCGCCCTGAATTCCTTGCTTGCGTGCTGGCCTGGCCAGCCCTCCTGGGCGTGCCCGGGACCTCTTCTTGCCTCTGCCTCCTAGCCTGTGGCGGGCTCTAGTCTTGCTCAGTGATACTCTGACATCAACTTTTTGTCTCTTGAGCCATGGACGATTAGCGAAAGGTCCAGACAGCTCTTCTTCCAGTGCTGTGGTTTAGGGAGTTGGGAACTGTGCCCTATGTTCTGGAGAGGTCGTCTTCCTTCCACCTCTATCCCTTGTCGGCATTCCCATACTCTGTGGCATAGCACCTACCCCTGGAATCCCTCCTCGCCCCCACGGAGAAAGCTGCCTCTGAGCCCCTACACCGCCCTACAAATTTTTTTTTATTACTTTTTTATTGGTAATTTTTATTATACAACTTAATAAGTCTCATTATGACATTTCCGTACGTGTGTTTCATTGTATTTGCTCATGTTCACTTCCCCCCTACTCTCTCATGACCCCCTCCCCGTCCCTCTCTACCCACCCACATGAAATATTTTAACATCACGTTTTTAGTGTCCATTTTCTTTGTGACCCCTCTTCCTATGCACACGCACTATCATATATGTGAGGTGCAAGACAATCCTCTACTTGATGTGGCCCAGGGAAGCCAAAAGGCTGGAAGCCCCTGCCCTACAGCATCCTACTGCCTTCTCTGACTCCCTGGAGTTCTAAGGGTAGGCGTGGCCTCAGGTGCATAGCATCCCAGGAGCCCTTAGGGCAGGGTGTGGCCTACAGTGGAAGGAGTGAATGTGGGAGGGGACTTTTCTTCTTGGCAATGTTGCTTTCCCTCTGGTTTCCAATGCCACAGTTCTCCTTTTCCCTTTCTTTCCTTTCCCAGTGTGTTTTCAGGCATGCTGTCATTCACTCATTCAACAAACATCACCTGAGAACCAACCAAGTGTTAGGTGCTCTGGTATAACAGGCTGGAGCCCCTGGTGAACTTCCTGGCGGAGGAGAGATTTAATGTGATCGGCATGATAAATGTGTCGGGCACCACTGTGTGCTGAGTATTGGCTAAAATTCCTTGAGTTGGCAAAGACTTAATAAGCACTTGCTGAGGGCTTTTCTTTTTGTCATTGTACTCCGTGATCCCTGGCGCCACCCCTTGACAACCTTCACCCCACTCCCACCCCCACACCCATTTATGGATGTACGAACTGGTGCACAGTGTGTTTGAGAAGCACTGTGATGCTTTGGGAGGAGTCTGACTGAGACCCCAATACCGGTTTGCCGGGTGAGCCTTGCCCATTTTCTCCCCCTGCCTGGGCCTCAGTATCTCTGTGAACTGAGATTTAGGAATGGATGGTCTCTGAGGGCCAGCTGAATGAGTGGTCATCAGGGAAGATGGTGCACATCTGTGGCCCCAGCTTCTGCCCTCTGTTCTAGCAGTGTGACTACTGGAAAAGCTTGCTCTCCTTCCTCAGCTTTCTGAAGCTGACAATGAGATTAAAGCACTCACTGTGTGACAGACACTGCTTACAGCAGGTTTTACGTGGGTAGGTACTGGTAATGCTTCCCTTGCAGGTGGAATTTGGGATTGGTGTAATAACCAGTCCAGGGTCACAAAGCCAGTAAGTTGAGGGCTGGGATTCAAACTCAAGCAGTGTGGTTTTCAGAACCTGTGTGCTGAACCACTCTGTGGGCCAGGTAGCAGATAACCCTCCTTGGGCCCCTCCCCTGATCTTACCCTTCCCTCTGTCTTAGTCTCACCTCCCTCTTGGAGCCCTGAGGGAAAGCAGGTGGACAAACTTCTCAAGTGGTCTTTTCTTCCCCTGGCCTCTCCCTCTTTGACTTCCTTCTTCCAGAAGGAAGGAGCAGCTGCTGTAGAAACCAGAGTCCCTTCTTGACTTAGTCCTGAATAGATTCTTGAATTTGAGAAATGGTGTTTTAAGAAGGGAAGCGGGGATCCAGGTCTGTCTTTTAGGAACAGGCTCTCACTATTTCCATCTGGGATCCCCTCTGCTTCCTCCCTCCTGCCCCCAAATCCAAATCCTGGCTCATGGACATGTTTTGGCACCTGTCTTTCTGTCTCTAAAAGGAATTCTGGAGAACTCTCTCTCCAGAGAGCCCTTTTTCATCCCAACAGATTAGGAAGATGGTCCCTAGTAGAGTGCAGTTCTAAATGACAGAACTGGAAAGGCCTTGGAAATCACATGTAACGGTTTTAAATCCTGCCAATGCAATGTCTCCTCTTTAAGACAAGTATTTTGTAGGGCTTCCTTTGTTATCCTACAATGCTTAAATCCTAAAATCTCTAAAATGAAATTTAGACAAAAGGTATCCTATCTACACACACTGTTTTAAAAATCAATATGTTGCCCCAACTGTAACAAAAAAAAGGGGCGGGGGGAAGAAAAATAAAATCATAATGAAATGATGTATTTCATTGTGTAAATGCTCAGGCGTGACTACACCAGAAGACATAATAAAGTAGTTAGTTGCTTGCACTTATGCATAGAATCACCATGAATTCAGCTGCTACAAATGTGGACAGCTGTGTTTTTTGGCAAAGTAAATGCCTCTGATGGTGTTGCCATCAGCAAACTGATTTTCTGAAATTGTGAACATGTCCTGATAAGATTCCAGCCAAAACAAAGCATAATCTTCCCTCAACTTATGTGGTGGTTCTATTCCATGAAAATCAGTGTAAATTAAAATACCAAGTTTTTGTGTATGTAAGTAAAACAGAGTTGGATCCATGTCTCAAATATTTATAAAGAGAGTTTCCCCAACCTGAGTGTCTGATGGGCCATTTCAAAGATGCATAGGGTGCAGGGCAATTCTTCCCTGATCTGAACTGTGTGGGTAGCATCCCTGGTCCCTCCCACAAACTGCCTTAACTCCTCCCCCAAACAATAACTTACCCATTTCCCAAATCACCTCTGATCTGAGCACCCTTGTCAAGAACCACTGGAACAAATGGACCTCTCTCTAGGGTACTTTCCTTTGGGAAGTTCTGTGAATGATTAAAAAGGAGAATCTGTGTACATTGTGCACCTGCTGTGTGTGAGGCCTGTGCTGGAGAGACACAGAAGTGTGAGCTGATATAAAGGGCTATGTGGGCTATGAAGAAGGGCAACCCGAGTGCTCCTTGGAATCAAGGACGGCTAGACTGTGTCTCATATGTTTTCAACTTGTCAGGAAGGACCCATCCCAGTAGAAGGACATCAGGTTTGGGAGAGTGGTGGATCAACAACAACAAAAAAAGGAAGACCCTCCACTGGATGGACTGACACAGTGGCTGCAACAATGGGCTTAAACATAAAAAAGATAGCATGCATGGCACAGTGTCAGGTAGTGTTTCTTTCTGTTGACATAGGGTCGCTCTAAGTCAGACTTGACTTGATGGTACCTAGCAATAGCAATGAAAGCTAGGGGACCCTGTTCCATGTGTTCACAGTGTTCCAATGTGCTCCCAAGAAGACGTAGAGAGCACAGCCCTACTTCCATCTGACCCCATCTGAGATCCCCTCTAATGCCTCCCAAATCCAAATCGTCGCTCAAATTTCACTTCTTTCCTCCAGCGAGGCTTCTGTGATCCCCCTCCTCCCCACACTAGATAGGTTCTTTCAGTCTTGGGGTTCCTACTCCCCCTCTTGGGGCTCTCTGAGGGTACTCTGAGCCTCTTCCCTGGCGAGTCATTCACTCATTTAGTGGAGTCTGAATTGCTGCTGGGCACTGTGGTCTCAGTTGTAGGCAAGGCGTGGCAACCCGCTTTGTTCCCTTAGGAAGGTCTCTCTCTGGAGCCCCAAGCCAGGTACAGAAGGGGTGCAGTGGGTGCCTCCTGGGAGGGACTGGCCACAGTTTCCCAGCAGGAGGTCATCAAGTTACCGCTATCTCCTTTGTACTTGTTGGGTTTTTTTGTGTGTGTGTTTCAGTGAAAGTTGTACTTTTGTCCAGTTGTTCTACAAGGATTTCTTACGTGCATGCCCTGTGCCAGACATTGTTCTAGGTGCCGGAGATGCAGTAATGAACAAGACAGATGAACACATTTACCTACACGAGTGGTGTTCTAGAGAAAATAAATAAGGAGGATGAAGGGCATGCTATTAAGTACTGCTGTTAGGAAGGAGAGTGAAGCTGGGTAAGGAGATATGAAATGCAGCAGGGGTGGGGCTAGGGGCCTGCTGTTTTATGGAGGGTTGTCATAGTGATGAGATGACATCTGAGCAGAAGCCCTATGAGAGGGAAGAGTGAGCCAAACAGATTATCTGGGGAGGAAGCCCCAGAGAGGGGGAATGGCAGATGCAAAGGCCCTGAGGCATTCTGGGCATTCATAAAGCAGGGTGTGCTTGGCATGGTAGAGGAACAGTCAGGAGGCCAGCTTGGCTCCTGCAGAATGAGTCATGGGGAGTGGGAAGAAGTGAGGTCAGAAAGGTGAAGCTGTGGGTGAGCCGCCAGACCCAGGAATGCCTCCTCAGCTGTGAGATTGTGGCTTTTGCTGAGGGAGCTGGGGCCTCGGTGGATGGGAGCCTAGAACCCTTCACAGGGAGCTTAGGAGTTACCTTTTGTCTCTTCCCTGCAGAGAGCCACCACCTCTTGCAGCCATTTCTTTCTAACCATCTCTGTCACCTGCCTCTTCTCTTGGTGGTCCTTCCCATCCTGAGTACCCTCCTGGGTGAGGGGCCCCCATTAGCCCAGGCCTCTGTCTGTCTCTATCTGGCAGAGTCTCTGCACAGTGGACAGATCCAACCTGGAGGGCCTCCCTCCCCCTGGTCTGGGATGAATTGTGAAAGTATCAATATGGTCAGACAGGGGCTGGCTCTTTGGAGTAGAGATTAGAGAATGTGGGCTGTGTGGCTTGGGGCTGCTGAAGGGTGGGCTGTTGTTTTGTCAGGAGCGGAAGTGAGGCGGTGCAGGGAGTAGCCTAGAGTTCAGCAGTAGCCCCACAGCAGTGCCTGCTTGGTTCCCCCACCCCCCCAGCTCCCCACGGGGGGGGGGGTGGCTAGGCTAGTGTATTTGCAGACTCTGCCAGCTCTGGAGTCTTATTTGCAAACTGTCATTGCCTGTGCCCTCTCCAGAGACCCTCATGCTGGGCTCAGCCCTGTGCCTCCAAGAGCCGCCTCCCCCAGGCAGCCAGCTGGGTGAGTGGCTTTCCCTTGATTTCCCAAAGTGCAGTCTTGGCTTAGAGTTGGGAAAATTAAATTAAATTCCACAAAGGAACCATAGCAGCCCATTGGGCCATGTTGACAGTGGAGAATGAAGTTCTCTCTGCTGGTAGGAGCTCGATGGTTTGGCATAAATTAGGGGAGCTTTGAGAGCAAGAGGGAAAAGTCCTGAGACCAGGGCCCAGGATCCAGATGTGAGTGCCTGGGTATCTACGTAATTTTGGGGGAACCATTTGCTGCCCTCTGGTTGTTACTCTGTTTCCATGCTGTATAAAGAAGCTGCAGACAATTTTGGAATCCATCCGAAGCTCTAAAATTATCCGAACTGAATTTTGAAGATGTTTCTTTCATCCAAGCAGTCAGGGACGAAATGATTTGCCTAAAATGGCTTGGCAATTGCGAAATTTCCTGAAGGGTAGCCTGAGTGGGTAAGAGGCACAGGGAGTTAACACATCAGGGAACTGGTAATCTCTTGCCCATTTCCTGAGATTATCATGAAAATCAGGTAAGCAGGTGAATATGTGTATTTGAAGGTGGTTGTTGTTGTTGTTAGGTGCCGTCGAGTCGGTATCCGACTCATAGGGACCCTCTCTCTGTACAACAGGTGAAACACTATTGTCAGTGCTTCTCTGCTGTTCATAGAGTTTTCGATGGCAGATTGATTTTTGGGAGGGGGTTGCCAGGTCCTTCTCCCAAGCCTACAGCTTCTGGTGTTCCCAGGCGGTCTCCCATCCAGGTACTAAACAGGCCCGACCCTGCTTAGCTTCTGAGATCTGACGGGATCGGATGCCACAGGGCTACAGCTGCAGGCCGTATTTGAAGGTAGAGATTATTATTGTTGTTGATGTTGTAAATTTCTGATGTAACCTTCTTTGTCTAAGAACACTTGATTGCTTGTATAATACAAGAATATGGCTGAGTTGAGTGGCTCACACCTATAATCCCAGCAACTCGGTGGGCAGAGAGAGGAGGATCTCAGGCTCGAGGCCACAGGCAGCCTGCGGACTTGTCAAGATCTTGTCTCAAGATAAAAATAATTTAAAAATGGGCTGAGGGTGCAGCCCAGTGGTATAGCACTTGCAAAGTATGTGCGAGGCCCTGAGTTCCAACTGCTAAGTATAAAAGAAAAAAAAAAAAAAGCCTCTACTGAGGACAGAGCCTGCAGCCATACCACTGTGGTATCTGATCCCATCAGATCTCAGAAGCTAAGCAGGGTCGGGCCTGGTTAGTTGTTGGATGGGAGACCTCCTGGGAACACCGAGTGCTGTAGGCCTGGGAGACGGACCCAGCAACCCACTCCCAAAAAACAGCCATTGAAAATGCTATAGATAGAAGAGAAGCACTAATAATAATGTTTCATCTGTTGTACATAGTGTTGCTATGAATCGGACATTGACTCGATGGCACTTAACAACAACAACAACAACTGAGTACAGAGCCCAAACAAATGAACAAATGAACTTAACTGTATAAATGGAAACTAATGGGGCTTCCGTGCTACGCGAGGAGCCCCTCTTGTCATCTGTGCTTGGTTGATTCTTCGCTGTCATAATCCACCCCCATATGCCTGTGTTTGGTGGAGGAACACACTGTGGATATACACAAAAGCCTCTTGAGTTCTTTTCAGCTGGGACAGGAGATGACACACGTTAGCAGGCAGAGGCTGATCTCTGTGTATCCAAGAGGAGTCGAGCCAGTCCGAGTATATCTAACAGGTCAAGCTCTGAAATGAAGAAGCAATAAGCCAGTGAAATGGTACTATCACCGAAACATGATTGATCAATTGAATTCTATCAGAGACAGTGGACAGTGAGATTAACTCAGGCCTGATAGGTTCAATGAGTTAAAGCATGATGTTCATTTCAGCTTCATTTCACCAGTCTTTGCTTGTGAAATTGGTCAATCAATAGAGGTTGAAGATCATATATATATATATATCGGGGACCATCTTATGGGGAATATAATCTCAGTAGTTGGCTCCTGGCTGGGGCTGCCTGCAGCAGGTAATGGAGACAGAACAGGGATTCCATCAGCCCCATCGAAATGGCCTGATATCTTCTCCAAATGAAAAGTATTTTTGGATCTCTGATGATTTATCTTTTTTTCCTCCCTCCCACTTTGATCTATGACAAAACCCATACCCATCTTGGAGAAATATAGTGATTTCTCCTGAAAACATTTGTGCAATGATCAGATAGATACACTTCAAAATATGAACCTTCTTTTTAGTTATATCATCATTGGGAAAAAAATAAAGATGGTAATTTAAAAACTCAGACGAGGAGTAATGCAAAGATATCAGAGTAAATATGATGTTCAAACTCTTTTTATTTATTTATTTCCATGCAGTCGGGGAGGGAGACAGACCACTGTGTGCAGAAAAGCTGAGAAGGGGATGCACGCAGAAGTCCTTCCGGGTGTAATTAAAACAAAGCCTTTAGCGCTCTTTGCTCTTATTTAAAAGTGCAAGTCCTAGAAACAAATCACCCTTTTGCTCCTAGTAATATTTCATTTGGTTTGGAATATTTTCACTATAGCGGTTAACATCCTTCCTAATTAGTGTGCATATCTCTTGGTAAGGTGGAGTAATTAGGTATTATATGATGAGGTAATGGACTTGGACAGTATGGATTAGAGAGAACAGACTTGTCCTGTGGCAATGCACATGATATCACTTTCTTTCTGCCTGTTCTTTGAGGTCATCTTGATGCTTTTACGCATAAAAATATCCCAGCTCTTCACACCAATATCATGAGAGTTTCGAGAATGTATTTGTACTATTTGTCCATCAGCACCCTTGTTGTTGTTGTTGTTGTTAGGGGCCATCAATTGCTGTCCAACTCATAGTGCCCCTATGTACAAGAGGGGAAACACTAGTGATAGTGCTTCTCTGTTATTCATAGGGTTTCCAGTGGCTGACTGGGGGGAGTGTGCTGATGGGGCCTTCTCCCAAGCCTACTCCTATCCAAGTACTAACCAGGCCCAATCTTGCTTAGCTTCTGAGATCTGGTGGGGTTGGATGCCACAGTGGTACGGCTGCAGGTTTTGCATACTTATTAGGTTCTGGTGCTAAGTAATGAGTAATGGTGCTAAGCCTTTGACTGAGAGAAATGCTTTGCACACTTTGCCCTGTCCCCTAATTCCTGCACTCTAATCACACTGAGTTATAGTCATTCCCTCAACTCTACACTTTTGTTCTCATTGAGGCTTTGATATGCTGTTCCATCCAGTCGGAGCACATTTCCTGCACCCTGCCCCTTTCTTTGGCTAACTCCTTTCTATTTATCTTTAAGACTCAGGTGATATCTTTTCTGGGAGGTCCTTTCTGGACGACGCCTGCTGCAGTTTGGTTCTGTGGAGGGGTAAGAGTGGACTCTGGAATCACACTGCTTGTGTTTGGATCCTCACTCTTCCACTTCTTAGCTTTATAACCTGCAGCAAGTTATTTAACTTCCCTGTGCCTCAGTTTCCTCATCTGTAAAGTGGGAGGGGGAAACAGCAGACTTGGCTTCACAGGGCTTTTGTAGGGCACATGCTTAGAATAGTCCCTTCCAGAGCAAGCTCCAGATACTGCCGGCCACCACCATCTGGCTCAGGGGCTGTCTCTGCTCCTCAGGCTCCAGTACTTAATCCTAGGACTATACCAGGCTTATCACTGTCTGTATCCTCCAACCCAGGGCAGGAGCAAAGACTTGAACCCTCTAAACTCTAGCAGGGCAGTACACCCAGTGCAGTGCTCAGGAATAAATGGACCTAGGAGGCTTGGAGCAGCATTGGGGTCTTCCTGGCCTAGGCTCAGCTCACCTCAGGTCTGCTGTCTGGCCCCAGAAAAATTCTTTTGCCATCTGGCCTCATCATTGCCATCTCTGAGTGTGGGATCTTCAGCCCTTCCTTCCTTCCTTTCTCTCTCTCTCTCTCCCTCCCTCTCTCTCTCTCTCTCTCTCTCTCTCTTTCTTTTTTGTTGTTGTTTTTTTCTGGTGCTGAAGACTGAACCCAGGGCCTTGCACTTGTGAGGCAAGCGCTCTATCACTGAGCTAAATCCCCAGTCCCACGGGATCCGCAGTCCTCTGGGGCCTTTTCCTCACCAGTGCCTGTGACTCATTGGGTAACATACGGCACAATCAGATTCGCTCAAGTAAAACCTGAACGTATCTGTCAATTTTACAATTCCGCATTTGCCTTCTCCCAGAAGGAAGATTGAGTGAAACTAATGGCTGAACCATGGTAGTTCCAATGGAATTTTCCTCCATGCCACTTCAATTTTTCTCAGTCTGAGTCCCTTGTTTAGGATGGGATTGATAAAATCAGCTGGAACATTGATTTTGGCTCTGGGCTGCCACGGGACGTTTCCAGCCCTGCTGCTATGGCCCACTGTAGACAGACGCTCTGGAAATGTTGGCTGGCTAGATCTGGTTGCCTGTGCCTGGAATCCCATGCCCTGGCCTTTCTTGGTACCTTGTCCCTGTACATTCCTGGCTCAGGTGGCCCCTTTCCCATCTCTGGGTCACCTGTCTTCCCAAAAAAGAACCATGCAGAGAGCAGAAGCTCTGAATCAGTTGGAGTAGAAGAAGGAACAGCATTTTTTTGTTTGTTGTTAGACTAAGCAATATACAACTAGCTGCCTTTTTATTTTATTTTATTTTATTATTTATTTATTTATTTATTTATTTGGTGTGGCCTGCAGGAAGCTTGGAGCTTAGCTGCGTTTGGGTCATTTACCACCCTCTCTGGGTCCACATTTTATGAACTGCTTCAAATCTTAGAAGTAAGTAGAACATAAACCCTCAGCTGTTTCACTCTGTCCTCCTTCGGGATCGTCGATACAATGGAGGTCATTCTCAGGGGGTTTTCTCCTGAGTTCTCTGGTCAGGAGAGACTGTGTCGCTTCAGAGTTCAGTTCCCCTGAACTGTAAAGTCCAGCAGCCCCTCCCATCTTCCTAAGGTTTTCAGTCAACAAACATTGCTCAACAACTCCTGTGTTTGAGGTGGCTCACACACGGACTCTGTCTTCAGACAGATACACTCTCAGCAGGCAAAGAGCCCAGAAGCAGCTTATGTTTTTGGAAGGCTTACTGTGTGCTAGGTGTTATGCTAAGTAGTTTAAACTTATTCTCACTCAAGTCTTTTATCAGGTACCCAGGTACCACTATCATCCCATTTTACAGATGAGGAAATTGAGGAGTAGAGAGGTTAAAGAAGTTGCTCAAATATTGTGGGGTTGTAAGAGGCCGAGGGGGAATTAAAAGCTGGCCTGAATTCAGCGTTCTCAGTCTTCACCAGTGTGCTGAACCACATCTGTCACAGTGCTCAGCTTCATTCTCATGCATCTTAAAAGATATAGAAGTGCTCTGCTGTTATTTGCTGTGTGGCCTCAAGCAAGTTACTCAATCTCTCTGTGCCAGTTTTCTTGGCTATAAAATGGAGATCTCCAGAGAACTGAGCTCATCAGAGAGGATATAAAGTGTAAACGCTGGGTGATAGTGGTGACCTGTGTGGCTCCCGGAGGGAGATCCAGATGAAAAGGTGACTAACTCAGCCTTTGGAGTTGGAGGAGGCTTCTGAAGGGAAGTAACTTTTAGGCTGAGCCTTGCTGTACAGGGCGAATGGTGTGCCAACAGAGGGAACAGAATGAACAGTGGCATTGAGGAGCATGGTGAAGACACTGGAGGGCTGACAGCCTGCTGGGGTGGCATTGTAGATGACGGGAGCAGTGACCCTGACTGCTGGGGCAGGTCGTAGAGGCCTGAGGACCTAGGACTTTGCCTTCAGGGAAGGGTGGAAGAATTTTCCCAGTGAAAATGGCGATGTCGGCAGCGAACATTGTGCCAGGCGCTGTGATAGTGTGTCAGGTCAATTATCTCATTTAGTCCTTATAACACCCCCACCCCAGGTCATCTGGTAGGCCATTCTTCCCAGTCTGCATGTGGGAAAAGGAGGGCTTTCATCCTAGAAGCTGGCCTGCAGAGTAAAGGTGGGTGTAGTGGCCCTTGAAGACAAGAGACCCAGGTACCAATCTCAGGTGATAAACTGAGTGGCCTCAGTGAGTCGACCACTCTGAACCTCAGTTTTCTCATCTATAAAATGGGATAAAAACACATACTTCACATGGATGCTTTGGGGATCAAAGACACAAAAAGATGACAAAATAACTTGGCTCAGGGCCTGGCACTGGATAGCGCTCCATCCAGGCTGTGACTGGGGGGCATGGAAAACCTTTGTCCCCATTACTCCTGTCAGTCCCCCTTCAGTCTTTGCTGGGTACTGGTGATGTGCTCATGATCTTATACAGGGAATTTTGTCAGTGGAGCCCCAGAACAAATCTCCTGCCCATTTTTCCTTTTATAACCTATGGTCATGTCTAGACCATCCCATGGAGAGATTCCAGAGCTATTATTGCCCTCAGCAAGTTTCTTGAAAATGGCATCTGAAATAATTTCTCAAAGGTGCAAATTAACCTGGGCTGATTTGGGTTGCTCTCTGCTTTCTATAGATTGCTTTGACAATTAGGCACTGCAGCCCCCTGTGGAGACCAACCCTGAGCTCCTTAGGCTCACTTGACCCAAGCTGGAAATGCCCCAGGTCCCACTGTTGTTGTTAGGTGCCAGTCGAGTCATGCCCGACTCATAGTGACCTTATGTATAACAGAACAAAACACTCCCCAATTCTGTGCCTGGCACATGATCTTATTTGTGTTTAAGCCCATTGTTGCAGACACTGTGTCCATTCATCTAGTTGAGAGTTTTCCTTTTTTTTTTTTTTTTTTTTAATTGACCTGCCATTCTTCCAAACATGATGTCCTTCTCCAGGGATTGGTCCCTCAAGGTCCCATGTAGTGCAATCTTTCCTGTCACTGTGGCTCTGGGCAGACGACACTCCAGGACCTGGCTCTCTACCCATCTTCATGAGGGTGGTGGGTCTGGGAGTGCAGCAGCCTTCAGAGATGTAGTAGGAAGCAACAGACTGGACCACCCTGGGGAGGACCAGGGTAAGGATGGAGTGTGGCAGAGTGAATACAATAATGGCATCTGTGAGTTATTATCACAATTTTGAAAAGCTTCAGAATGAGCATATGCCAATGAAGAAAAGAGGATGGCTTAGTAGTAGAGTGCTTCCCTAGCATGCCTGGGGCCCTGGGTTTGATCCCCAGTGACACACACACACACACACACACACGCACACAAGTGCGTGCCCACTGTCACACAGATTTCTTCCTGTGTCTGACTTTTCTGGAGACCCCCAACAGGCCTCTCCATTCCTATACCAAACATTGGCAAAGAGAATGGGCTGCTTGTAGCTTAAGCAATCATTTAGGCATAGGATGGATATTGGTAGGGGTGTGGGGGGAATGGAAAAATAAGTTAGTGCCTAATATTGTTTAGTAGGCAAAATCTAAGTTAATTTTGAAGAAGTCAGTGAGAAATAACTCATCCAGCTTATTGATGGGGCCTCTAAAGCCCAGAAAGGGAGAGAAAGTTGCCCAGGCTCACACAGCAAGTAAGGGCAAGGTGGGACTAGACTCCATCCCAACCCTTTTTCCACGGGGCCCTGCCACTGCCTGCCAGGCTGAGGAGAAGGGGATGAAGGAGGCTCTATGGGGTTTGGCTTTGGCCCAGGCTCTGTGGAGAAATGGGACTTTGAGAAAAACTGGAGGCTGACCCATGGCTCTAGCCTGCTTTCTTGGGGCTCCCCAGCTTCCAGTTGAGGTTGAATCCCACAGGCCATGATGCCAGAAGGGATTTTGGTGATTCCTGTTCATTTTTCTCTCCCCACCCCCCCCACCATGAGTGTCTTCAGACATAAAGCGCATGATGATTTTTAAAGAAACAAGCCAGAACCTTCCAAGAAAAATGCAACCCCCCTGAATCCGCTGTGCTCTGAGGAAAATGCAATGGGTTTATGATCTTTTAAGACACACAAGAGACAGCTTTCTCCTGACAGATGGGAATCTGAGGCTATTTTGCTTCCTCCCTCTTTGCGTGACCAGACCCGATTGTGTAAAGCTTTTAGCTTCAAAGCTGGATTGTGAATAACATTGGTTTAACCTGAAATTTAAAGCCAGTATTTCTTTGCTCCCCGAGACGGGGCTTCCTGCCCCTTGCTCCCCTGAAGCTAGCTTCCAGAATGTTAATTCTACGAGCCATGGTTGACTAAGCCCAGCACTGGGTCTATTACATATTATTTGATTTGGAGTAGAAAAAAAGATTTAAAGATACCATGTCCCCTGTATACCTTTGTACTTTTGCCCATGTCTAGCTATATATTTAAGCATACCATTCACATTATGAGTTTAGATTTTTCTCGTTGGAATAAAATGGGTCCTAGTATTTTTGTAGCCTGCCTCCAAGACCACATTCTCCAATGAAGTCAGATGGCATCTTTGCAGTGCAGCCGAGAAATGCTATGGAAGCTTACACCACAGGCCTGGTGGCTCCGACCTGCCTTTATGAGGGACATGGCTTTTGGTATTCATTTCCATAGCTGCCTCTGAGCATATAATCTCTTTATGTGGCTGGCACTGTGCACCCACTGTGTGCTGACCCAGAGGTGGGGCAGCATGTCCCTGCCTTCTTAGAACCAGGCAGCTTTTCGTTAGAGTGCTTAACTTGGTTGATACTCGCACCTGAACTGGTCAGATTATTTTTCAGCTAGCGTTTGCCTCCTCCACCTGACATAACTTCACAAGGATGAGGGCTGTCAGCTTTTGCCAGAGGCTGTGTCCCCTACATCAGCACTAAGCTTGGTTCAGGGAAGAATGAATGGATGAGGGAGGGCAGGTAGAGGGATCTGGGTGTTACAGGTACCAGTAATTTGTTTGTTTATTCTGCAAATGCTCCCTGTGGAGGCCACAGAGGTGAATTACTTGCTCCCTTTCCCCCTTCACAACCTCTATATGTGTGAAGGCCCAGTGGACTTGGCTTCTAACATAAAGTAGAAAAAATGGGGGAGGGAGAAGTGACTGGCGCAGGAGGGAAGGCACCCTGGAGGAGGAGACGTGCTCACAGGCTGTGTCTGTCCTGGAAAACAGGCATGGTTTTCATTTCCTATTGGCACGTTGGATCACCTGTGGCTGACAGGCTGACTGGCTGGACTGGCTGACTCCAGTGCCAAACACCTGAAAATGCAAAACCCCATCCTTGCTGTCCCCTAGTCTCTTTCAAACCATGACGCTTGAGAGCAGCATTTAAGAAGCATGGCCTGACCTAAATGAATGAATGATTCAAACCCTAGGATGGAAACACAGAGGGCAATTGTTTCTCCAGCTCTCTCCTGGAGCTCCCCATGGCTGCCTCAACACGACTCCACCTGGATCCTCTGTGGCCCCAGAGCTTTCCAGTTCTATCCTGACAGTCTCTCCAGACCCTCACGGGGTCTCTTCCCTGGCACCCTCTTTTCCATCCCTCTTTTCCTCCTCACCCTGGCCCTCCTTGCTTCATCCTCTCCTTTTGATTTAAGCATGGCTTTGCCTTGGAGAATTTCCCTGACTCCTCCTCAGGAAAAAGCTATATATATATATATATATTTTTTTTAATGTACTTTTTTCTACTTAGCATTAATCACAGTTTGTAAGCATGTGTTTATGTAATTGCTTCCCTGAAGTGGGTTGCCCTCTCTAGATTGCAAGACTATCTTGCTTATCACTGTATCACCTGTTTGTGTCTTTTATTTTTAAAATCTAATTATTTAGTATTACCTGCTATAGAGTAAACATTTTATCACTATTTGTTACATCAGTGAACATATGATTATGTGTTTGGGACCGTCCTTTTTTTTTTTTTTTTTTTTTGAGACCTTTTTTTTTTTAAACTTTTTGAGGAACTGCGAAACTTTTCCTTTTTCTTTTTTTATTGGAAATTTTTAATGTACAACTTAATGGGTTTCATTCTGACATGTATTTCATTGTGACATTTCCATATATGCATTTCATTGTACATTGCTCACATAACTTCCCCCTTGCCCTCTCATGCCCCTCCTCCCCTATCCCCAACTCCCATCAGTGATCTTTCTAGTTGTATGTCTTTTTGTGGGAATACTTATCTCTATATGTGCATCCTAACTTTGATTTAAATCCAGACTTTTTTCTATAATGATCTATCTTTTTACATTCTCAGCAGTATCATATGAGTGATCTAGTCTGTTTGCATTATTGCCATCCTTTGGTATTATTGGTATTAATACTATTATTATTTCCTGTACAAGCAAAGTTGTGCGGTTTGCACTGAGGATGACCTCTCCCCCTTCCTCCCTGCTCATTGGCCCTCCTCCCTCTCCTGTCTTCTCCCATCGTTGCTTCCCTTTGCTAGATCCCTCCTTCTTTCCACTCTTTAAATTGTCCTTTCCACGCTAAGTTTAATTGAGCTTTTTATTATGTTTCAATTTATGTATAGGATTTTTTCCTTCTTTTAGGTTTGCTTCAGCTCCCACATATGAGTGAGAACATATGGTATTTCTCTTTCTGAGCTTGTGTTCATTCACTTAAGATGATTTTCTCCACTTCCACCCATTTTGCTGCAAATGACATTATTTCATTTTTTAAATTGCTGAGTAATATTCCATTGTGTATATGTCTCATAATTTTTTTATCCATTCTTCTGTTGAAGGGCACTTTGGTTGATTCCATATCTTTGCTATTGTGAAAAGTGCTGCATTGAACGTGGAGATGCAGGTGTTGAGACAAGATCTTGCTGTGTAGCTCAGGCTAGCCTTGAACTCAAGATCCTTCTGTCTCAGCCTCTCAAGTGCTGGGATTACAGGTGTGCAGCACACTTGGCAATCCTAAACCTATTTCTTTTTTCTTTTTTTCTTTTTGTGGTACTGAGGGGCTGACCGCAGGGCCTCATAAATACTTTGCAAGTGCTCTACCACTTTGCAAGCATTCTACCACTGAGCAGTTTTCCTTCCACCTAGCCCGTTTTTTATTCTTTATTTTGAGACAAGGTCTTGCTAAGTTACACAGGCTGCCTCTGGCCTCGAACTCACCATCCTCCTGCCTCTACCTCCTGAGCCACTGGGATTAAAGGCATCTGCTACTGCACCTGGCTCAAACCTTCGTAAAGAAATGACACTTGAGCCATGCTCTATACAAAGGAACAGGGTAGATGTTACTCCTCTTCCCAGTAAAGCAAGCACAAGGAGATGCCAGCTAGGGGTGAGAGCAGCAAAAGCAATCTTGGTCAGGGCCAATGCTGGCAGAGGCAAGCTCTTCTCAGCTCACAGCCCTGGCTGGCATGTCTGGGTCACCGAGGCCACCTGGGTTAAGCCCACGGAGGCTATGGCTAACTTTCAGAAAGCCAGAGCAGGATGTATCCAGTCCTCTTCCCAGAAGACTCTGCAGAGGTGGGCTCGGGTCCCAGCCAGGCAGCAGTACTGCAGTGCCCTCAGGGGGAGGGTCTCCAAGGACGCTCTGTGCATGCTCTTGAGTTGGCCCCATGCCCGAGCCTTTACTCTGTGCTAGGTCTACCTGAGGGATTTAGCTCAGTTGGTAGAGCGCTGCGCTGCAGTCTCTGAGGTCCTGAGTTCGATTCCCAGCACCGCCAAAATGGGAGAAGGATGTGGCAACCCACTCCCAAGGCAATCCCGAAACAATCTGCCATTGAAAACCCTATGAGGGTCGCTATGAGTCAGACACGACTCGATGGCACCTAACAACAACAACAACAACAGGTCTACCTGATGACAGTGACTCTGCCCACAGGGACCCTGAGTTGAGCCACCCTGTCTGAGCTTCCTCTGCCCTTCCAGGGTTCTGAGCTATGGACCCAGTCCAGGTCGTGAGTCCGAGGGAGAAAGATGGAGCCTGAGGACATCTCTGAGAGGGTGTGACCAGCTGCAGAGGGCTCTCCCACGGAGCAGAGTAGGGAATGTCTGGTAGAGCAGCCTGAGGAGTGAAAGAGTGGGACTCAGCCTACCTGAGGGCAGGCAAGGCCTTGATGGGAGCCCAGAACTGGCTGACAGGAGGAGCTTCCATTAGGAGTATGGGACCTGGCTGGCAGGATGTAGGCTGGAGATTTAACTAAAGTTGATAGACAGGAGGAGGGCTCTCGAAGATGGATGTGATCTTTGGCAGTGAGATACCTGGTGGGAGCTCGGGGCATTGAGGTCAAGGTCAAACTTTGGCAGGAGTGACTGGGGCCAGAATGACTGGGCACAGCAGAAACAGAGTAGAAGCAAGCTGAGCCATCTTCCTGAGTGGGCATGTGTACGCATGTGTACATGTGTGCACATAGGTGCACAGGACCTTGGTGAATAAGGTCATTTGGTGGATGCTGACCAATGGAAGCTCTCTGCTGGGCAGAAGGGTGACTGTGTGCTTCCTGTTATATCCTACCAGTCTTGGTGACCCTGAGGGTATGGTCCTCATGGAGATGGGCCATGATGGAAGATGGGGCTCTGGGAATGATATTCTGTGGGCAGGAGCAGGCACCTGTCTTGTAGAAGGCCAGCAACACAGGTTCCCAGAAGAGGGCCTCCTTCTTTCTTTTCTTTCTGCCTTCCTTCCTTCCTTCCTTCGTTCCTTCATTCCTTCATTCCTTCATTCTTTCCTTCCTTTTTCCGTTTTCCTTTTTTCTGTTTGTTTTTTTCTTTTCTTTCTTTCTTTCTTTCTTTTTTTTTTTTTTTTTGCAATACTAGGGGTTGAACCCAGGGCTGTGAGCATGCTAGGCAAGAGCTCTACCACTGAGTTATACCCCAAGCTCTCATTTTTACCTTTTATTTTGAGTCATGCTCTTGCTAAGTTGTGCAAGCTGCCTCTGGCCTCAAACTCACCATCCTGCTCCCTGAGCCTCAGCTTCGCAAGTTGCTGGGATTACAGGGATGCACCATGACACTCTGCTTGAGACATGGGTTTTATGCTGAGGCCATTGATCAGAGAGACCAGCTTCCACCTTGTCCCACATGTAGAGCTTTCTGGTCATTCAGGCTGTGGCCCAGCCAATGGTATCCTCTTGGGTCAAATTTATGTGGGGCCAATTTTCAAATTTATATGGGGTCCATATTGGATGTTGAGTGCTCTGAGCCTGCCAGCCTCCATGGCGACCATGAAAGGCCAACACTCATCTGAACACCCAAAGCTGGTGCCTGTTCAAATGTCAGACCCTGAATTGAAGGTGCCCCCAGATAGGGCAGTTGAGGAAGCACTGACTTCTGGCTTGGTCTCAGTGACATCATGTCCCACTACTTCATGCTCTGTGTTTTGCCCTCCTTCCTCACTGGTGGGGTTTTGACGTGATGGGTGGCTATGTGCTGGCTTGGGGTGGGGGGAACAAGATCTAGTAACTCTGTGGCTTTCCAATAGCGTAGGCAGATGTCCCACATCTGGCTTTGGGTTTCTACTGTGCCTCTGGTCAGCTCTGCAGGGGCAACTGGTCGAGAGGAATGATGGACCCCTAGGGCCATTTCCTTGCAGGGAATTTGCTTCCTTTCATTTTGAACAGGTCAAACCCAAGACCCACAAAAGATATTTCATCCCATTTTCTTCTTTGTTGATAATTCATATTATTTTCTCTGAAATGCAAGCATCATCACTACAGACCAACAGTGTAACACTATAGAACACACTATAGCTAACTATAGCTAACACTACAGAACACACAAAGAATTTAATCTTACACTCTTTAAACTTATGTTTCAGAATAGGTGATAACATTTAAAGTTCTGAAACAGAACAGCCAAACAGGAAAAGAATGCTATGAAAAGTCTGTCTCTTCCTCCCTTCCATCCACTTATTTCCTGCCTCCCTGAGCAGGTACCCACTATAGATGTTTCTTAGGTAACATTCATATCTATGTTAAATGTTATACATCATAGTTTATATTTTTTGTAATAGAAAATAAGGCCATATAAATATATCTGAATATATAAAAATTCATATAATATAAAGTCTTGTGTTCTTTCTTTTTTACATAATAGTATTATTATACATGCTGTGCTGTATCTTGCTTATTTTTGACATATGGTATATCTTGGAGATATTTCCATACCAATTCACAGAGGGAGTCATCATTCCTTTTGGCTGCTGCATGATACTCCATCATGCAAGTATGCCATAGCTTATTTAACTAATCCCCTATAAAGAAACTTGGGTTGCTTCTAATCTTTTTGTTCTAAGAATCGTGTATCTATATATATCATTTCCCATAGGTGTAAGTCTAGCTGTAAAACAAATTCCCAGAAGTGCAAACACTCTGTCAAAGGGAATGTGCACTTGTGATTTTGATAGGTTTTGTCAAATTATCTAGTACAGGTGTGTGATCACTCCTACAAAAATGGTATGATAGTGTCTATTTCCCTATGGCCTTCCCAGAACAGTGTTATATTGACTGGTCACGTGATGTGGTGGCAGATGTGCAGGATGAGGACATGAGTCTGGGAAATACTGTACCTCTAAGGAGAGTTTCATTCAAGAGGAACAGTAGAACCTGTAACTAAGCTTCTGCATCATCCTGAGCTGACCATCAGGCAAATCATTTAATCTCTCTAGGTCTCAATTTTCTCATTTGCAAAATGGAGAAAACAATAACATACTGTGTTAGTCTATTTTTTGTTACTATAATGAAATCTCCCAGGATGGGTAACTTTATAAAGAAAAAAGGTATATTCAGCTCACAGTTCTGGAAGTTCGGTGCTGCAGCATGCACGGTGCTGGCATTGGCCCAGGCCTGATAAAGGCTTGCATGAATGTGCACATTCTCTTGAAAGAGAAATCGAGGAATCACTTCACTTCACCAGAAAGGAAGCCAGAGAGAAGGGAGAGACCAACCTTGGACATCCCCTTAGGACCCACCTCTTAAAGATTCCCCCACCTCTACACCACCACACTGAGGACCAGGCTCCCAACACAAGAGCCCTTGAGGGAAAAGTTCAAACCACGTCCAAGCCACAGCACATGGAGGGTCACTGTGAGGATCAAATGAGGTGACACATATAAAAGGGCTTTGGGCAGAGCCTGGCAGTGGCTAGGCAAGGCTGGCTTTGCAGTCACTGCCAGGTGACCTTGGGCCAGGCAGACCCTTACCTGAATGCCTGCCTTTTCCTCTCTTGTTGGGGAGGTAGCGGGGTTTGAGGTTCTCTCAGGCCTCCCCCCTGTCTCAGAGTCTGACCTGTGTTCCTTAGCAGCTTGTGTAACCTGTACTCACCTTCCCCCTCTCTCTCTGTCTCGTGCTCGTCAAAGGTATCCAGGAGTCTCCGGTGCCGAATGGCCACTCACTTCCGGGCAGAGACTTCCTCCGGAAGCAGATGCGGGGAGACCTGTTCACGCAGCAGCAGCTGGAGGTGCTGGACCGCGTGTTCGAGAGGCAGCACTACTCAGACATCTTCACCGCCACAGAGCCCATCAAGCCCGAGCAGGTACACCCTGGACTCACCCCCGCCGTCCCTGCCACCCTAGTGCAGGCCCGGGGCGGACTCCTGAAGGCAGACGGGGCTGATGGTGGGGTGTGAGCGCCCCAGGTTCTACTCAGAACGGGCTTCTCGTCATCCTCAGCCAGTCACAATATCCCCCAAGGCCTCAGGGTTGGGGACCCTGAGGCTTCTTGCCCTGGTGCCTCTGTGTCTGGCCAGCCAGGGGACACATGACTTATGTGGCTGCCCTGCCATAGCTGAACAGTGTCCTTTCCCAGGGCTCTTTGGACAGGGGGTGTAATGATCTTCTGGGCCACTTCAAGTTGTCTTGGGTCATTCTCCTGGCAGTCAGGGTGATGGTCAAGATACAGAACCACTGTAAGGCTTGGGGGCTCACAGTGTTATAAACAGTAACCATGGTATTTGCGTGGACTACTGTCAACTCTGTGGTCATCACCCTGTAATGTGATTAGACACTGAACCCGAAGGACTGGAGATGAAGAAGCATCTCATTTGATGAGCTCCCAGCTGGGTATTGGAAGAGAGCAGAGGGAGCAGGAGGACCACCTGGCTGAGCTGCCAGCCTGCTGTCCCTAGGCAGCGGGGCAGTTACTGCCTCTCTTTATAGAGATGGGACTGAGAGACCTCCAGGAAGAGGCTCTCTGGACCTGAGTAGAGTCTCTGAGGCATACTGTTCAGTTCAGGACAATCGTTGCTGATACCCTGTCTGTGCCAGCCAGCCTTTCAGGTGAGGGCAACCCAGGCATGGTCCACTGCTGCCACTGAGAGTACCCATCCGGTGGGCAAGTCAGAGCGGGCCTGTGAGCAACACCTGTTCCTAGCACCTTTCCAGCTGGTGCTACTGGTAGCCCAGGCCTCTCTGACCTTCTCCTGAATGCTAAGCAGCTGATGTGTCTGAGGTTTTCCCAATGCAGGCCACATGGACAAGCTCCCATGGAAAGGAAGGTCCTGGATATCTTGGGTCCTGAGAAGTGAGCAAGGCCTCCAGGGCTGTCACCTATGGCAGTCAGGCTCTCTCTCAGCAGTTCCTAGGAGGGCTTTTACAGACCATTTAGCCACTTGGCTTTCAGATGAGGAAACTGAGGACCAGAGAGGCAAAGTGACTTGTCTATGGCCGCTCAGCAAGTCATGTATTCACTTAACAAACATTGATGATTCTCCTATGTGCAAGGCATAGAACGGGGCACTAGGGGTCCATCAATGAACAAAACAGGCTTGGACCTGCTCTCAGGGAGCCTGCAGACTTGCAGAAGAATCATAACATGTAGGAATTATTTTAAGGGTCATGGACTACAGGTGGATTTGGTGGTGAGGTCTGAGATTCCCTGGAAGCCTAAAGCAGAGGCTGAGCCATCCTGGAGGTCACAATGGGAAATGCACTTATGCTGAGATCTGAGGGGATTGGAAATAAAAAGGGGAAGGGCTGTGGGTGTGGAGGAAATATGACTGGCAGTGTGAACAGCAAATGCAAAGGCCCCAAGGTGAGAGGGGGCAAGACAAGAGTGGGAAGTGGAAAGAGAAGCACTGTGGCTCAGATTCAGGGAACAGGGTGGGAGGTGATGTTGCAGAGATGGGCCTGGTCATTTTCCTACAAGTCAAGTGACACCATCTCCTGGTAATGACATGGTTGTGTGTGCTGGACAGAACTGATCCCATGCTGCAGAGCCTGGGCTTCAGAGAGGAATCTGCTTGTATCACAAACAGCTTCTTTTCCCCACTCCGAGCTCTTCTCAGAGATGGCTGAAGCTACATATGACAGGAGGAGAGAGAGTGGACTCAGTCAGGAAAACTTTCCATTTTCTACTCCCGCCTTACTCTCTTTCACCTCAGGGCCTTTTCACTTGCTGTTCATTCTGCTTGATCAATCTTTCCCTCCAGAAACTGGGAGAAAACCAACCTTTTGAAAAGATCATATAATTTTACAGTTAGCAGGGAAGTGGAGGCAAGCTCTCAATGCTTTAATTTTTAGGGGCCCAGAGAGAGAGATGACAGAGCAGGGTGAAGTCACCCAGCAAATACGTGATAAAAGGCGAGGGTCCGGGGCCCTGTGCTCAGCCTGGCCTTCTTGCACAAAGCTACCATCATTTCCATTCAGCCAACTTTCATGAAATGCAGACATTTGGTGTCAGGAAGTCCCCCTGCATTTCATGTGTTTCTCACAGAAACCAGAACCTGGAGCCTACTTCATTTAGCTTAGGATGGCGGGCGAGATTGGGCAGAGACCGTGGGACTTTGTGACAGAGAGAAGTCCTGGCCATCCATATGTTTGTTCATCCACTCACTCGCTCAGCTGCTATGGGCCTTGTGTGGTACCAGGCACACAGGCAATGGAGACGTGAATCAGGCCTTGGTTCTGCCCATGGTCACACAGGGGCAGTGCGATTTGGTCTCAGGAGCCATGGATGAGAGAGAGGTTTCAGCAGGTCCCAAGGCAGTGCTGAATGAGGGAGGGAGCCATTGCCTTGGTCGGGACAAGGAGGACAACAGAGCTGAAGAGGGAACATGAAATGGGGTCCTCAAGGGGAAGCCCCGGAGAGTGGGGTCTGACAGGGAGGAGATCTGAATTCATGCTCTGTGAGGACTGGTTTCTGGCAATGTCCTTCAGGAGGCTGTGGCATGTCACAGGCCTGTCTATGCGCTCAGAGGCAGGGCCTACCGCGTAGAAGGCTAATGACTGACTCAGGGTTTTGTGGTTAATCGGCTTCACCTCCCTGTAGCAGGCTGTAATGAGGAGAGATGGGAGGTGAGGCGCAGGGCCGCCCGCACACACGCAGGCACTGGACTATGAATAACATCCCCTGGTGCCCCATTCCCCATCACTCAGGACAAATGACAGGGGAGGGATGTGCGTCAAGGGTACGGGCTCCTCGCGCCCCCTCCTGCTCACCCTCTGCCAGGGACTGTCCCACAGGCCCTGCCTTGTGAGCCCCAAACTGGCAGGGCCCCTGAGCTGCTGGCCATGGAGATGGCCACGCCTGCTCTTGGCCAGCAGATCCAGCTGCCCGAATCTGTGTCTCTGTGATCTAGTGGCCTAGGTGGGGGCTTGCAGTCACTTTCATCAAACAACCTGGTGGGGAAGAAAGTATCTGCTAAGTCTCAGAGTTCGGGGAGTTTCATATAGGTTCTGGCCCTGCCCTTTTGGTCAAGGCACTCTTTTCTGGACCTCAGTTTCCCTCTCTGTGGTCCCAGTAGTCACAATTGACAGTGACAACAAGAGCAGCTCTACCTTGCCTAGGCATGGTAGCATTTGGCTTTCAAAGGTCTTTCCCGCATGCTCTTTCAGTGGACTTTAGTTTAAACACCCACTGAGGAGGTGGGGCAGGCTTTATGAGCCCCACTGCATGGATTAGAACATTTTCCCTGATTGCTCCCTCCGTTTTCAGGTGCAAGACTGTAGAGGCCACAGAGCTGGCCTCAGGAGCTTCTGCCCTCATGCTGTACAAGGTGGTGTCATGGGTTTCCATGTCCCTCTGGTTCTAGGAGTGGTTCTCAGGCTGGCTGGTGTTCTGATTGGCCTTCTATGTCCACTCTGTGGGTCATCCCAGGATCTCAGAGTCGTGCATTGGCTTGGATGGGTCATACATATCCTGCCAAATCAGCCACCCTACCCTCCGGAGGAGCGTCCCTATTCAGGGTCAGGGCAGCCGCTTCCAGGCACTCAGAGTTCCTCACTCCATCTTCCTGCTTTTCCCACCAAGTTCTGCCATGGGTGGGTGGCCCAGGCTTGGGCTTTCATAGGGAAACTTTAGTACACCTTTTCCCCTGGTGGAAGGGGTTAATGAAACACTTCCTTTTCCAAATGGCTATGGAAAAAGCACTTCTGTTTTCCCTCCACGTTGAGTGAGCAGAAATCACCTTGGAGGAGCAGAAGAGCAAAAAGAAAGATAGAAAGGAGCTGTGATGGTGAGTGTGTGTGTGTCCATGTCCAGCAGTGGAATCTGTTTCAGTAAAACTCAGGTTGATGCCCGCTGTCGGCTGTCATGGGCTGAGTGCGGCCCTCCTCCGGCCACCACAGGAAGGCCGCAGAGCGCAGCCTGCCGTATTTACCCTCGGCAGACTATTAACCAACACCAGGCTATTAATCTGGCTTTTGAGCCTTCACTAAAGCCCATAAAAGCTCACAGTTGTCAAATGGAGTTCATTTTAATTTCCTTTCAATCACAGTAAATTATTCAGGTGATAAATCAGCTGGAGCAGCCTCCTGGCTGTAATAGAAACCCTAATTCCTGGCTAATTATCCAGCCCATTGCTGCCAACAGATCAATACGGGCACAAAATGGAACGGGCCCAGGGCCCTCCCTCCCATCGGGCCAGAGACACAGAGACAGCTGGGGAAGGGGGACGTGCTGCTGACCTCCCAGGAAGTTCAAAGGTCACAGGGGGTTAAACCGGGAGAAGGCCTGTCCCTTGTCTAGCAGAGAAAGCCACCAGAAAATGCCTCTGGCTCCTGCGAGCCCCTCTGCCCTGTGCATGGTGGCATTTGTCCAGGCTGGTGGGTCTAGTGGGGTTCTGGTGTTGCCTGCCCCCGTGGGCACATTATACTTGGAAGGGTCTGACTTGTGTTGCCCAGCATGACTGAGCATGGTCATGAGGGGTGGCCTCGACAGCTAGCATGAGTCAGAAAACGGGCTGGGCACTGTGGGGGGACCTGAGGCTCTGGATAGGCTTCCTGTCTTCAGGGAGCTTATCTTCCTTCCCAGTAGATTTGTGTCCCATTGTGAGAAGTAGAGGAGGGATAGGTGGGGCAGAGACAGGTTGCCTGGCTGAAAAGGGGGAAGGCTTCCTGGAGGAGGTGCCCTTGGTGCTGTGTCTTGAGGGATGGCAAGAATGCAAGTCTGTGGTGATGGCAGAGTTGGCAGGAGAGGGCGTTCTAGCCAGAAAGCATCCTTATGGGCAAAGGTCTGGAGGAGTGTGAGCATGGGAAGGAACTATGAGTGGGTCTAGGTGTTGGAAAGTGGGCTTAGGGGCAGGAAGTCGGGGACCAGAATAGCAGAAGGGGACCCCAATTCTAGAGGACTGGACTGTGGAGGGGAGGAGGCTTGGCTGCTTTAGCTTCAGTGAGCCCTGGGTATGAGGTCTGGACTCTTCTGCCCACCTTGGAAGCCCCCTCACTGGGACCTCTTGCTTCTTGCCCTGTTCCTGCTCCTGTTGGTTCTTCCTTCCTGTGGCCTGTGCCCATACAGGAGCCCTTTACCATTCCCCACAGCCCTTTCTGCTCCTCTCCACCCTTCACTGCCTGTGCCCCTTTACTTGCCCATAAAAATATCTGGCTCTGGCCAGACCTGAATCTCACTGCCCTACATCTGCTGGCTACTCCTGTACCCAAGGGGTCTGATGACCATGGCCCCGTCCCTCTGGGGCCTGACATGTGCACGTGTGTATATGTACATATGTACATGAGTGTGTAAGCACTACCGATGGCTCTGCCTGTACTTGGTGTCAGGTTCTGCAGTTACTGTAACTTTCTTAATGTTACTATTGTTGTTCTGTGTCTTCTGTATTTTGGACATGTTGTCAGGAGGGACCAATCCCTGGAGAAGGACATCATGTTTAGAAGAGTGGCAGGTTAGCCAAAAAAGGAAGACCTCCAACTACATAGACTGACACAGTGGCTGCAACAATGGGCTTAAACAAAAAAGATCATGTGCCTGGCACAGTATCCGGATTTGGTTGTTGTTGTTAGATGCTGTCGAGTTGGGTCCGACTCATAGTGACCTTATATATAATAGAATGAAACACTCTCCAACCATGCCTGGCACTATTATCAGTGCTTCTTTCTATTCATAGGGTTTTTGATGGCTGATTGTTTTGGAAGTGGGCTGCCAGGTCTTTCTCCCAAGGCTACAGCATCCAGTATTCCCAGGTGGTCTCTCATCCAAGGACTAACCAGGCCTCACCCTGCTTAGCTTCTGAGATCGGATGGGACCAGATGCCAGGGTGCTATGGCTGTAGTTTCTTAATGTTACACTCTATGCTGCACTCCCTATTTCCTTGCAAGGAGCATTCTTTCAGCCTGTGTCTAAATCTTATCTTGTCCAAGACTAGGAGGAGCCCTGCCTGCCCTGTGAGGCCTTCACTCACCTCAGCCTGCACCAGCTGTCTCTTCCCTGAGCTCGTAACTGCACTGAGTTTAACTGCTGCTGTAGTAAGTGCCATAGCCACTGTGTACTCTCTGCTTGCCGTGTTCCTGGCTCTATTCTGTGGAGGACCACACTCGCCCCGTCTCCTTACCAGGACACAGCAACTCTTAACATCCGCCTTGTGCAGACAGGTCAGCAGAGGCCCTATGAGACCAGTGAACTGGCTTAGCCAAGGGTGCACAGCAAGCACAGAGGCAAGAGTAGGAGCCAGGTCCCTGGCTCCAGAGTCCAGGCTGCTAGCTACTGGGGTTCCCCAGTTACAGCATGGTCGGGCTGTCCACTGATTCTTAGAGGTGGCAGTTTCTTGGACATACAATCTGGAGGTCCAAACTACTCATCCTGGGAGTTAAGAGGTCTGAGACTGCCCCTCCAACCACCATGATCTCTGGAGGGATGGACAGAGGTCTCTGGTGGTGGTAGTTCTGTTCTCCTCTAAGCTGGTCTGTTCTCACCCTGTTCTCCTTTCATAGGGCCACACTCTTCCTTAGACAAAGTAGAATTTGTTCAAAGAGGCAATGGTAAATTCTTTCCTAGAAGAGATGACTGAATAGAGAAATTGGGGTGGTTTGATCTGAAAAAGGGAAAACTTGGGGGAGTGAGCAGGGAAGGAGGCAGGCTAAGAGTAGGCTTTTCTGTAGGGCAGGCTTTCTGATTGTGGAATGGGCTTCTTGTGAAGTAGTGAGCTTCCTGTCACTGGAAGCATGCAAGTAGAATCTGTCCTTTTATATATAAATACTGTATAAGAAGCTTAAGAATCCACTGAGGTCTTGATTAGTTAAATGCCAAGGCCCTTCTGACCGGAAAGAATGGTTCTAAGATACAAGGAGTGAGAAGGGTCTGGTGGGAAGAGGGGGAGGAAGCAACAAAAGGAGTTGCCTTTCACACCGAAGCATGGGGGACATGGAAGGACAGTCCCCCCAGGAATCCCCACTGGGGCAGGCAGAGCATTAGCCTGGGCCACAGGGCCTGTATCCCTGAGCCCAAGGCTGGAGACCACAAGGGCTTGGGAGGCCAATGGAGGACTCCAGTTCCTGCAGCAGATGGAGCAAGGGCTGGAGCTCTTGGGATGATGCCAGGGCCAGAGAGCTGGGTATGGGTGGCTGCCGTTAGCCTCTTTGCCTGCAGACAGCACTGGCATCATCTGCTGGGGACCTCTGTTCCCTCTGGGGAGGATTAAACAGACCCATGTCCTGCCCACAGCTGTCATAGCTTGGGAGTATGGTGAATAATTGAAGGTAAAGAAATCACTAATTAACCCCAACAGCCTCCTACACAGCACCCCAAGTCACAATTGCCCTGTGAGGCGGGGTATACCTGAATGACGATCTTCATGCAGCAGGTGAGGAAACCGACGCAGGGAGAGAGTGAAGAACAAGTTCCAAAGGATGTGGTTAGTGAGGCCGTCACATTGTCCTCCCCCTGCTTTTCGTGAGGCTCTGGAGTCATTCTTCTGCCCTCTACAGGTGTAGACATCCCTGATTTATTTATTTTATTTTATTATTTTATTTTATTTTTTTCAGTACTTGAGGGTTGAACCCAGGGCCTTACACATACTTTGCAAGTGCTCTGCCACTGGGCTGCACCCCTAGCCTATTTTGAAATTTTTTATCTTAAATCAGGGTCTCCCTAAATTATGTAGGCTGCCTCTGACCTTGAACTCACGATCCTCCTGCCTCTGCCTCCTGAGTTGCTGGGATTACTGGCATGAGCCACCATACCTGGCTTAGTTTGATCAATTTTAACAACATTTACTGAGCACCTCCTCTGTGCCAGGTACCATGTACTAAATTCTGTGAACATTGGTAACATCAACAATAAACATGGTTCCCAGAATATGCCTTATAGTGATGGAGACAGGTATTAACAAAATGATCAAAACCATTAAAAAATGGTATATCATTATGGATAATTGCAGAGAGGCATGGTGCTGTGAGGAGAAAACCATTGTGTGAGAACAGAGTGTGGGAATTTACTTGGATGGAGGGTATGGGAGCTTCTCTCTGAGGTTGGCACCTTTAAACTGAAGGTGGCAAAGGGTGGTGGGAGCAGCATCCCAGGCAGAGGGAATGGCCTGTACGAAAGCCTGAGGCTGGAAAGGTCTTGATCCAGTGACAGAAATTTCTTGTGGGACTGGTAAAGCTGGAAGGCAGATGGCGTGGGATGCAGTTAGGGAGGAAGTGTCTAGGGGCCTGTGGATGCTCCAGGTTCAGGGCCATTGGTTTTATCTAGAGAGTAAGAAGCTTCCACAAGGTTTTAAACCATGGATTATTGGGATCCAATCCAATGGAGATCAGAAGATTATTTGGACTGCTATAAGGGAACCTGCTTGGGAGAAGGACCTGGCAAACCCACTCCCAAAAAACAATCAGCCATTGAAAACCCTATGAATAGCAGAGAAGCACTGACAACAGTGTTTCACCTATTGTACATAGGGTCACCATGAGTCAGATACTGACTCAATGGCACCTAACAACAAAAATAAGGGAACCTGGGTGGTTAGGGTACCAGGAGGCTATTGCTAAAGTACAGGCAATGTTGTTGCCTGCCCTGCCTGGAGCTGGCCTTTTCTCTAGTCCATGGAATCATGGCCCCATGTTGTGCTGCTTCTCCCCATGGCTTTCCTACCTCTTACCCCTACCCCAGCCACCCAACCCTCCAGCCAGACCCCCAGGCTTACTGGAGTTGAGCTCAACTTGGACTTCTGAGCTTCCTGATGGCCAAAGCAAGATGGGGCACACAACCATTTGTGTGCTACTTATTGTCCACCAGGGGAAAATAGGCCAATGCCTCAAAAGAAGCCACAGTTTTGCTGGCAGAATGGAAAGGAAATTCTCACGTGGTTTCCAGTAAGGGCCTGTGAGGCAGCAGCCACAGTCCCCCACAGTTCACTTAGAAGTCCTGCTGGGGGTTTTACAGGGCTCAGTCTCATGGGAGGCAAGAACCACCAGGAGCTAACCAGTGAAACCAGGGCTCAAGATACAGACTGTCTAATAGCCCCACCTACACTAGGAAAACCCCAGAGCCTGGGGCCAGTCTCCCTGGATTCTCCCATTTGTTGCTCTGTGGGGCTTTGAGACCTCTGCCATCCCAGGGATACCCAGGAAAATGCCCTCCACCCCAGTGGAACAAGGGTTCACCTATGGGAAGGCACTGCAGGAGCTACATCAGCTCAACTCCATCAGCTCAACTCTTGCTGTGGACGAGAACCTAATAGTTCCTGTTTGACTGCTTCGGTAGGGCTGGAGTGTGAGAATGTGGGTGATGTGAATGGAGGGAGAAATCTTAGGTTTCAAAGATTAAAGAAGCAGATGGTAGGCTGGACGTTGCTTTTGTTCGGCCTTTGCCATCTTTGTCATACCACAGAATACATGGAAAATGTGGCTATTTATATGATACCCCTGGGCAAACAGAGGATGCTCATGGCTGGAGGCAATTGGCTTGCAGACTTTGGCCTCCTGGATCTCACTTGGTCACCTCAAACCTAAGAGGCTCTGATACCTCAGCCCACAAATTGGGAAGGTTTGCTTTTGTGAGCAGGAAGTGTGGGACTTAGATGGGGCTTTGTGTCTTGGGTTGCCAGCTTCAGGAAAATAGATAAGGAACTGATTTTGGTAACTGAGCAAGTACTCAAATACTCACTCCTTACCTCCTCAACCATTTCTGGAATTGTCTGAAAATCCAACCCGGGCAGCACCATATAGGCCAGAAAAGGCCTGAGTGAAGCTTCTGGCACATTCTCTCTGGCACTGCAGTTATTACTACATTATCAGTGCTCACACTCTAGGCCACTGCTCACTATTTCCCCACAGGGAACATTCTTTCAGCCTATTTCTGAATTTCACTGTGTCTAGGCCCAGCAGGAATCTCGATTGTCTTATGAGGCCTGCACTGATGAGTCAGCCTGTGCTGACTGTTTCTCCTCTGAGCTTGTAGGTGCTTTGAGTTTTAATCATTGCTGTAGTAAGCATCATAATTCAGGCATTCATTGCTTACCGTGTGTGTGGCTCTATTCTGCAGAGAACCATACCTACCCCATCTCCTGACCAGGTCACAGCAACTCCTATCATCCCCCTTGTGCAGACAGGTCAGTCCCCAGAGACTGGTGCAGTGACTTAGCCAAGGTTACCCAGCAAGCACAGGAGCTAAGAGCAGAGGCAACTCCTCCTGTGACAGGAGCTACAGGAGGGTGGAAGGAATGGCCTCCCCTGGAAGAGAAGAGGGACAGAAATTCTCAGCCCAGTTCTTCCCAGCATGAGGAGGGGGGTACAAATACTTTCCCAAACATGGAGATGCTAAACCAAGATTTAACATGAATGTCATCTTGTCTTTGGAATGTGATGGTGACATGGATTATTCCAGAATTCTTGCTTTCTAGGACTCTAAAGATACCAAGTGCCTCTAGGCTAGCCATACTCTCCCTTATCCTATTGTTATTATCTCAAAATAACCGGAGGTGAAAATTACCTGGGCTCTGTGTGTTGCAGCCTTCTTGGCTTTTCTACCTGGAGACTTACTTGGGGATGCCCATTTGTTCCTAAGGAGCTTTGAAATTTTTTCCTAAGCAACTGACTAGTCTTTGTCTTCTTGTGGATCAAGCACAGGGGGGCTTCTTAAAGATCATTGTGCCCATTTCATAAGACTGGGGAACATTTGAGGGATTGCCAATCGAGGTGTTAGTATCAACCATGGAGCTCCTAAGTTTCAGTGGTGGCTCTTGGGCTGGTCTCTCTGGGGCATACCTTCTGCCTTTGGGTTGTTGGATTGGACTGGGTCATCCTTGAGATCGGTTCCAGCTCTAACATTCTGTGAGGGATAAACCAATTGGAAATTCATCTCTTATTTTTATTTTGATGTGCTTATAG
Source organism: Pedetes capensis (assembly GCA_007922755.1). Taxonomy (NCBI): domain Eukaryota; kingdom Metazoa; phylum Chordata; class Mammalia; order Rodentia; family Pedetidae; genus Pedetes; species Pedetes capensis. Next base: position 42,167 of record VMDO01000335.1, on the reverse strand, counting down.
TTTTTCCTCCTGTCTGTTCTATTCTTTTGGATGACAGACAAATTCTATGTGTGTGGAGTTTAAAGATTACAAGAAAATTGTCAAAGAGCTGCCTGTACCTTGCTGGGATATTCTTTCATTCATTTATTCATTCATTCATCCAAGAAATTTTTACAGATATGCCATGTCAGTGACATTGACCACCTGTGCTGTGCTGTGTAGCATAAACTAGTAACAATTGATGGAGCCAAACGCACTGTGTGAGAATTGGCTTTGGATACAGATGTTTCCCCCTAAACAAGAATAACCAATATTTTCAATTAAAAACAGGACAAAAGAATATAATTCCAGTCTGTCAGTTTGTTTGGTTTTGAGAGTGAGCTGGAAGTTTGGCTTAAGGAATTTGGCTATTCACAAAGCTCTTACAAACAACAACAATAAAAACAAACTTTATTGGTTTGTAAATTATTTTTTTTAAAGCTCATAGATTTCTGATTCTGTAAACAAGGTCTGATCTATTTCAAGTTCGCCTGTCATATCTAGAATAGAACTACTGGATTGAAGATAACAATAAAATATTTTTGGTGTATATCTGAGGTTGAAAGAGAGAGAAATCCTCAAGGGTTGGAAACTAAGAGGGAGCTCAGAGCCAGAACTTCAAGTCTTAGTGTCCTAGTGGCCCAGGGTATTCCTCTTAGATTGAGTCCTAATGAACAGGGTGTGTTAGTCAGTTTTCCATTGGTGTGACCAAATACTGGGGAAAAACAACTTACGGGAGTAAAGCTTTTGGCTCATGGTTTTGGAGGTTTCAGTCCATCATGGTGGGGAGGGCGTGGCCAAGTAGAGCAGCTCACATTATACAGCCAGGAAGCAGAGAGTGAGAGAGATAATGCCTGCACTGTGGGCTCTTTCCTTTTCCCACTTTTATTCCATCTGAGCTCCCAGCCTATGGGATGGTGCTGCCCACATTCAGGGTGGTCCTTTTCTCCTTTAGTTAATCCTTTCTGAAAACACCTTCCCAGACATACCAAGAGGAGGACTTTACTAGTCTCCTAGGTGCTTCTCAATCCACTCAAGTTGACAATCAAGATCAACCATCACACAAGTGTTGGGGTTTTGATGCAGATATTGGGACAGAGATGTGGCCTTTGACCTTTGTGATATGGGAGCTGGAACTGAAATCCTTGCAGAGAACTTGACACCTGGAAGGCCTGTCCTGGCTGTGAAATGGGCCCTAGGTCAGGCTCACCATGGGCTAAGGGAAGCAGTAGGGAAACTTGACTCTACCTGGGACTCAGAGTAGAATAAATGTTTTCTATGAGAAGTTGAAGGGCTGGGATTTAGCTCAGTTGATAGAGCACTGAACTGCAGTCTCTGAGGTCCCGAGTTCAATTCCCAGCACCACAAAAATGGGAGAAGGGCCTGTCAATCCACTCCCAAGGCAATCCTGAAACAGCCATTGAAAACCCTGTGAGGGTCGGTATGAGTTGGATACCGACTCGACGGCACCTAACAACAACAACAATGAGAAGTTGAAATCCCAAGCCTGTGCCACATACCAGTGTGGTATCTCACTCGACATTTTACATAGGGACCCCAAGACTAAAAGTTAATATAAACACCAGGTTCATGTCATTGAAACCCCTGAAATATTTCAAGAAGCATATGAAAAATTCATCTGGACCCTTCCCACAATCCAGTATGTACAACAAGCCCACACAGAATAAGTGATAACAACAAAGGTGAACTCACAATTTAAAAATTAAAATTAAATAAAAAAAATGCAAACCACACAAGGAAATGAGGGCAGATCAGGCGACATCTGTACCCCAAGAACCTGAGATAACAGACAATTTGAAAGAGACTGTAAAATGATTATAGAGATGAAAGAAGGACTACAGACTACTACAAGGGAACAAAACATCATAAAAAAGAAGCAGATTAGAAAAAGAACCAAATAAATTTTCCATAAATAAAAATTATAGCCATCAGAATTAAAAATTTAATGGACAAATTAAGTACCAGATAAGAACAACTGAACCAAAAATTAGTGATTTCAGAGACAGAGTTGGGGAAATTGCCAAGAACATAGCCTAGAAAGCCAAAGAGTTGGAAAATATGAAAGAGAGAGAATAAGAGGTAAAAGAAAATATGATGAGAAAGTCGAACATATATCTAATAATGTGCCTGGAAAAACAAAATAGACAGCCGGGCATGGTGGTGCACGCCTGTAATCCCAGTGGCTCAGGAGGTGGAGGCAGGAGGATCGCAAATTCGAGACCAGAGGCAGTCTGCATAACTTAGCGAGACCCTGTCTCAAAAAGTAAAAATATAGAAGGGAGATGGGTCATCATACCACAGAGACACCTGCATCTCCATGTTCAATGCAGCACTTTTCACAATAACAAAGATATGGAATCAACCAAAGTGCCCTTCAACAGAAGAATGGATAAAAAAACTATGGTATATATACACAATGGAATACTATTCAGCAATCAAGAAAAGTGAAATAGGGTCATTCACAGCAAAATGGATGGAATTAGAGAAAATTATTTTAAGTGAACTAACATGAGATCAGAAAGAGAAACAACACATTTTCTCACTCATATGAGGGAGCTGATTCAAAATTACAAGAAGGAAAAATCCTACTCAAAGGTCAGATCATAATAAAAGGGGGGAGGGAAGATAAGAATGAGATCAATATAAATGGACTAGAAATTGCATGTAATTGTTCTAACAAGATAAAAACAAAGACCACTACAGGAAAAGTTTCTATCTTAAACAGAATTGGAACCCAAGGACATATAGAAAAATACTACATAGTAAAAGATAGAGAAGACTTGGATGGGAAACTTAGATGGGAAGGGGGAGGGGGGGAAACATAGGGGAGGGTAAGGGGTAACCTATATGAATAATGTTTATCAAATTGCATATATGAAAATTGTCACAATGAAAAGCATGTCAAAATGAATCACATTATGATGTACATTAAAATTTCTAATAAAAAATGTTAAAAAAAAAGTAAAAATATGGGCTGAGGTGCAGCTCAGTGATCCAGCACTTGCAGAGCTTGCAAGTGCGAGGTCCTGGGTTCAACCCCCAGTACCACACACACACACACACACAAGAAAAAAAAAAAAAGATAAAAGAGAAGAGAGGCAGTATTTGAAGAAATAATGGCTAAAGATTTTATAGAACAGAACTGTTGCAAGACATGTATCATTAGATTGAAGAAGTAAACTAAGTCCCAAGCAGGTGAAATAAAAATAAACATCTGGGCAAAACTTGAGTGAATTGAACAACATCAAAGACAAAATGAAAATTATAAAAGGAATTAGAGAGTTTAGATTGACAGGAAACTTTTTTCATTATCATTAGAAGTCAGAAGACAATAGAAAATATCTTCATAGTAACATTGACTTATGCTAATGATCATCTAATAGTGAAGGCATAAAAGGGCGTTTTCAGACAAAGACAGGGAGTTTCCTACTTATAGACTGTTGCCGAACCATTACTGAAATAATAGTCTTCAGTAAGAAAGATACAAGAGACTTCCAGTTTCAGATTTGACAAATGAAGAGTTTAGAAGTTGTCATTCTCATCTTTAATAGCAAGAAATAAAACTGAAGAATTGAAAATCAAGAGGTTTTCTTGACTTATCAGTGAATTGAAGTCACAGAGCAAACAGCTGCACAAAAATCCAGAGAGGCATGAGAATACAGAGTTACAGCCGAGATCTGCCAGATTAGTAGAAAGCCTCATACAAAACTCCTGTTGCTTTAGTTTCTTCTTGACATCTGTGCAGCTTTCAGGCTTCTTTCAGGCTTTTTGTCCCCTCCTTGTTATGGAGCTTGAACTGGGGATCTTGCATGTGCTGGTTATACCATTAAGCGGCACCCCCAGTGCCTCATGTGCAGTTTCAACAAAAAATTAGGCAAGAGAAAACAAAGAGGAGAAAAAGTATCTGTTGCAATGAAACACAGATAAAACACAGATTTTGGAAATGTTCCTTTTCCCACTTTTTCAGTACTGGGGACTGAACCCAGGGCCTCAGAGTACACAGGGCAAGCACTCTACCAACTGAGCTAAACTCCAGCCCTTGGAAATATTTGTTGTTGTTGTTAGATGCCGTCAAGTTGGTGTCTGATTCATAGTGACCCTATGTACAACAGATGAAACAATATTGTCATGCTTCTCTGCTATTCATAGGGTTTTCAATGACTGATTGGTTTTTCTGGGGGAGACAGCAGGGAGAGGGTTGCTGGGTCCTTCTCCCAAGCCTATAGCACCGGGATTTCCCAGGCAGTCTTCCATCCAAGTACTGACCACACCCAACCCTGCTTCGCTTCTGAGATCTGATGCAATCAGATATCACAGTGGTTTGGCTATAGTCTTGGAAATATCAGGAAACTTAAAATAATTATGATGAATATGTTAACAGGACTGATAGAAAAAAAAGTAGAGAGCATGTAAGAACACATGGACACATGGACAATAAAGCAAAGAGATAGAAAGAATCAAAAGGAAATCCTAGAAATAAAAAGCAGAGTAACAGAAATATAGAATGCCTTTGATGGGTTTGTTAGTGGGCTAGGCACAACTAAGTAAAGAATAATTGAGCTTGAAGATACTTCAATAGAAAGTTCCCAAACTGAAACCCAAAGAGAAAAAAGAATGGCAAAATACAACAAAACAAAACCCCCCCACACTATGGGAAATTTTTAAGAGGAATAACACATGTATAATTAGAATGCAAGAAGAATCTGTGAGAAGGAAGAAGAGGAAATACTTGAAGTAGTAATGGCCAAGAAATTTCCAAAGCAAATGACAGAGACTACACCACAGGAAACTCAGAGAACCCCAAGCAGGATAAACACTAAAATAGCTATGTGGAGGTGTATCATTGTCAAATATCAGAAAATTGAAGACAGAGAAAATCTCAAAAGAAGCCAGTGGTAAAACAAAACAAAACAAACAAAAACCCCCCACCTTATTTATAGAGGGACAAGGTTAGGAATTACAGTGATTTCTTGTCAGAAACCATGCAAGATGAGAATTAAATGAAATATTTAAAGTGTTGAAAGCTAAAACCACCAATCTAGAATTCTATATCCTGGGAAATTCTGCATTCAAAAGTGAGGAAGAAAATAAAGACTTTTGTAGTCACACAAAAACTGAGAATTGATCACCAGCACACTTGGTTTACAAGAAATGTTAAAAGAAATATATCAAGGAGAAGGAAAATGATACAGATCAGAAACTCAGGTCTACACAAAGAAAAGAAGGGAGTCTGAGAAGGAATAAATGAAGATAAAATAAAACTTTCGATTTCTTAATCTGAATTGACTAAAACATAACTGAAAAGAAGTAAAATTGGGGTGATTAATACATAAGAGGTGTGAAAAATATGGTGATTGCTTAAATTAATAAATTTTATTATAATAAAAGATGCATTGCCATAAAGCCCTCTTAAAATACTCCCCCTGGCTTCAGACACATTTATCATTCTTGCCACTCTCTGAAGCAGTTCTAGAAGTCCTCTTTTGTGAGCATCATCACTTCTGGTACAGCAATTTCTGTTAAATAAAAACATTATGGGGTGTCCTCATCAAATTTCTTTTTGGGGGAAACTTGGCAATATCTATAAAAAATTTAAATACATATAACCTAACTTCTGATCTAGAGCTTTAAGGAATAGCTTTATACAATTTAAAGAATATATACACTTTTAGGAATTTGTCTCACAGATATATTCACATAGGTTCACAATGTTATCTATGTATATGCAATAATTACATAATTGTTTACATTGGTGAACAAATAGAAACAATGCAGCCTCTATCACACAATAAAATATTATGCAGCCATCAAAAATAAGTGGCGCTATCTGTAGCGACCTGAATAAATGTCTAAGTTATACATTTGATTAAAAAACAAATTGTAAAATAATATAAGTATGATCTCATTTATTTAAAAATATAAAACAATATTATAATGTAGAGAAAATGTAATATATACACTTCAATTTGTTATAAATGTATATTGCAAACTCCAGGGAAAAAAAAGAGAGTATAAGTGAAATGTTAACAGAAAAGACAAAGTAGAATTATATGACATGTTCATTTAAAACTAGAAAAGGAAGAAAAATGGTGGGAAAGAGCAAAAACAAGTTAAACAAATAGAAAGTTACAAACATAGTACATATTTATTAATCCAAAGATCTTAACAATCACAATCACCCATTAAAAGACAGTGATTGTATAAAAAAGCCATGAGACTCAATATATTTGCCTACAACAAGAATCAAAATACAGGAGCAAATGGGAGTTAAGAAGCAATGGTAACAAAATACATTGATAAATGAAGGATAATCTAAGTAGAATTATCTAATAAAGTATATTGATTGGCAAAATAATGTCTAGTTTGGGGGATTTAAAAACAAGTAGGAAAAAGGCTGGGCTCTGCGGCTCATGCCCATAATCCCAGGGACTCAGGAGGCAGGAGGATGGCAGGATTGAGGCCAGAGGCAGTCTGTGTAATTTAGACCCTGTCTCAAGATAAAAAAGTAAAAAATGGGCTGGGAGTGCAGCCCAGTTGTAGAGCATTTGCAAAGTGTGTGAAGCCCTGGGTTCAACACTTAAGTACCACAAAACAAAACAACAAATAGAAATTAGAGCAATAGCTATGTGATACTGAGAAGGGGCTGATTTAAATTAACATATTTTAAGATCCTCATGTTGCTCAGGAGGAGATAAATATATTGATAAACTTTAGATTGCCATAGGTCAAGGATGTGGGTAAGAGTACCCACTAATACCCATTATTATACAGAATAATAGAACATATAACTTCCAAACCAGAAGAAACAAGGAGAGACATATCAAATACTCAATAAATCTAATAGGAGACAAGGTAGAAGGAAAGAAGTAAGGAAAAAATCATGGCAAATTAAAAATAAAAAACTAGATTGCCAGTGCTCTGTGGCTCATGCCTATAATCACAGCAACTTGAGAAGCCAAGGGAGGAGGATCACAAGTTCAAGGCCAGAGGCAACTGTACAACTTAGATCTCATCTCAAAGAAAAAAAGATAGAGGGTAGAGCTAAATAAAAGTGTTTGCATAGCCTCAAGAAATACGAATAAATAAAAATTTCCACATAATTCAGAAAATATGTAAGCTAACCAAATCTATACATATGTTGTTTATAAGAAATAACCTAAAATAATATGATATTGGAAAGTTGCAAGTAATGAGATAGAAAAATGTAGACAAGACAATACTAACCAACAAAATGTGATTGAGTTGTATCGCTGTCAGATGAAATAAGCCTTAAAGCCCAAAGCATCCTTAAAGACAAAGGGATCATTATTTAATGATAAGAAGAATAATTCGTACAAAGATACAGCAATCCTAAACTTATATACATTTAGCAACAGAGCCGCAAAATAGTTAAAGCAAAAATGATCAATAAACAAATCCTATGATATTTTTAAAAGACTTTAAAATACATCTCTTATTAATGAATAGCTCAAGCTGACAAAAAATTGGCAAGGATGTATGTAAGATTTGCACAACATAATAAAAAAGCTTAATAAAATAGAGGTAGACAAGGGCAACAATGACAGAATACACATACTTTTCAAACACATGGTGACAGAACACTTAGAATGATTGAGTAGGTATTAGCCATGAAAACAAGTCTCAGAAAATACCAATAATGTGTCATAGACCACGTTCTTTGATTATACTGCAATAAAATTAAAAATTGGTAGTCCAAAGCAAAATATAGTCCCCACATCTCTGTATGTTTGAAAGTTAAAAACAAAATAAACATAAATCCATGGCTCAAGAAAAGAAATCCTAATGGAAACCATAAAGCATTAGAACTGAATAACCTAAGAAAACCCCACTACTTGTACAATGAAGCTAAAGTGGTACCTAGAGGGAAATTCATAACCTTAAATTCATGTTTTAAAAGAAATATTAATAGTTAAAGATTTAACTCAAAAAGTTAGAAAAAGAGCAGCAGAGTAAATTTCTAAAAGGCAAAGGAGATGTAGTGCAATGTGTTGCAAAAATCCAAAACATAAATACTGAACAAAAGCCAAGACCCTGGTTTTACTTCTTACCTAATCTGTCTCCTTGCAGCGCCAGTGTTAACTTTAATAAGAGAAGAATTTCCAGACGTATGTGTTCTAAGGTAGCAGCTATGATATTCAGTGGATAGACCTAGGTATAGGAATAGATCAGTGGTTCCATGAATAACAATAACTTTATGTCTATAAATGTGGTTATTTCAGAAAACTGAGGTAAAAGGACAGGGAGATTAATAGAAGTACTGTTTACAAAGATCCAAGGATTTTAGTTTGCGAACTCAACCACATGGCTTCTACTGAAAGCAGAGTCTGGACTATTTTCTTCTGGGTTAGCCAGGCTACACTTGTGGTATGGGACTCCAGGTGTCCACCTCATCTTAAGAAGTATGTTGAGCTGGGCATGATGGTGCACACCTGTAATCCCAGAGACTTGGGAGGTAGGGGCAGGAGGATTGCAAGTTCGAGGCCAGAGGCAGCCTGCGTAACTTAGTGAGACCCTGTCTCAAAATACAAAGTGAAAAAATGGGCCGGGGTGCAGCTCAAGGGTTGAGTACTTGCAAAAAGCTTGCATGAGACCCCAGGTTCAACTCTCCAGTACCAAAAAAAAAAAAAAAAAAAGATGTTGACTAATTGGAGCATGACCAGAGAAGGTGATCAGGTTGGGGAAGAGACTAAACTAATATCTAATGTTTACTAAGCATTTAATATGTGCCACATACTGTGCTGAGCTCTTTCATAGCTCTTCCCCAACCCCTCCATTCTCTATGAGGTATGTGGTACAAAGTTATTCCCATTTTACAGATAAGAAAACTGAGGAGAGAGAGGACAACTTATCTAAAGACACAAAGGTAGAAGCCAGACCTGAAGCCAGGCATAGTCCAGGATCTGTACCATAGTTCCTCATTTATCTTGCCCACCACTCACACCACCCCACTTCCCTATCCCCAAGTCTGCCTTGGAAGGAACTTGTGGTGAACAAGAGCTGTCTGGCCTGGGAAAACGAAAACTCAGTGGATGCCCACAGTGCCATCCAATCTAGGAAGGTCTTCAGTGAAAGCTGGACAGAAGCAGGCTTCTCTGAGGCAAACCCAGGACCTAGAAGGAAATGAGAGGGAAGCAGTGTTCCTCTCTTCTATTTTGGAGAAAAGATGCATTTGTTAATCCTCTCTTGTCATCTGGGCTATGGAATGCAATGGGATGAAGACCATCATGGAGAGCAGCTCAGTGTTTGTGCATTTAAAAGGATACAGACAACTTGGCGTCAGCAAGGGGACTAGCAGTGCTCACTGTAAGCTCACTGTAGGCTCACCAGGAGGGCGGACAGCTTTCTGCATCTGTCAGTCACAGCAGTCCTGAGGGGCCTGGCAAGAGCTGGCTCTTCAGGGTGAGAGGGTGAAAGGATGATGAGGCTGCAGGACTTTCAGAAAGGAGCGCAGGGATTTGAGACCTTAGTGGTGGATGGGGTCTAAACAACAGGATGAGGTCCTATCTGTGGCCATCGGTGGTGCTGGGGCTGGAGCGTGGAGCTCTAGAGCAAGGGAGTCAAAGGTGCAGCTCGGTAAGGTCAGGGGCAGGTGAAGATAACAAGTCTGGGTGAGGAGGGGTCTATATATTAGGAGAGCTATGGGCATTTCACTCACAGTATGAGGGGTTGGCCTGGGCAGATAAGTAGAGATCTGAGGAGGAGATGCTGCGGCAGAGAGCAATGTGTGGTGGCAACAGCCCGGAATTGGTCCTGGGCAACATTGAGCCTGTACACCTGTCTCACTCTGACAGTCCCAGGGACGGGAGGGAGGCATTTTTCCCATTGGAAAGGATGTCTGGGACCCACATCTGGAGGACCGCTGGAGGCAGTGCAGTGTCATAGTTAAGAGCACGGGCTTTGAAAGCAGCCACTTGTGACTTTGCAACCTGTTCTGTTGGTTTTGAGCCTCCTGGGAGATTATGGTAATAACAGTGCTTGCAGGCTTACCTCCTGGGTGTGTGTGCAATCCTTCCTCTGCTAGCGTCTAAAGCTTGCGGGTTACATCACCTCCCCAACAAGCAGCAGCTTTTCTTCCTTTGTATGCAAAGTTATTTAAAACCTACACAGCTGTTACCAATGCTTTAACCTCAATTTTCTCATATGTAAAATAGGGTTAATAATAATGCTTGTGTCCTAGGTGGCTATAGTCATTAAATGTTGCTGTTGTTAGGTGCCCTCAAGTCTGTCCAACTCGTTGTTGTTGTTAGGTGCTGTGGAGTCGAGATTCGACTCATAGCAACCCTCACAGGGCTTTCAATGGCAGACTGTTTCGGGATTGCCTTGGGAGTGGATTGCCAGGTCCTTCTCTCATTTTTGTGGTGCTGGGAATCGAACTTGGGACGTCAGAGACTGCAGCGCAGTGCTCTACCAACTGAGGTAAATCCCAGCCCTGTCCAACTCATAGCGACCCTCAAAGGGTTTTCAGTGGCTGATTGTTTTGGGATTGCTTCAGGAGTTGATTGCCACGTCCTTCTCCCATTTTTGTGGTGCTGAGGATGGAACCCGGGTTTTCAGAGAGTGCAGAGTGGCACTCTACCAACTGAGCTAAAACCCCAACCCACTGATTAAATGAGATGAGCATAAAACAGGTTTAGCAGAGGGTCCAGGCCACAAGAGGCACTCAATAAATATCACTTTTATTATTGGTATTACTGTTATTATTAAGGAGCATTTTGCTATATCTGACTTTCTCAGGGAAAAGAAACAAGATCATGGTGGGAAAGGGCTCAGGAAACCCCTGGCAGGTAGGACTGGATGGGGCAGGAAGGGAATTGGAGAGAAGGCAAGAGGGGGAATTGCACCAGGGAGGACAGGGTGGCTAGGAATTGGGGTCCCAGAGGTGAGCTAGATCAGAGGCCTTATTTGCCTGCAGAGGCAGAACCTTTGTACCACGAGGTTGCTGGAATTTTCTCCTCCCCAGGCTTTCTCTGATTTTACTGCTTGCCTGGCTGCAGATTACACAGGCAAATGAGCTCAGGCTTCAAGGGGAAAATCCCATTAAAGCAATCAAAATAACAATTTGTATCACTTTTAGAACTTCTGCCGGGAGGAGCTAAGAAATCTTTGTAATAAATTATTAATTCTGGTTATACTATAAGAATTTTCCCCTACAAACAAGCACATTAATGTTTTCTTTTTGTGCAATAGAGAATAAGATAAGAGTCCTCCATCCTCCTAGATTTGCCTCATAGGGAGAGAGGAGGTATTAAAACTCGGACTCTGATGTTTAAGAGACTAAAACAGACAGAACTTGAAACATCCTTCCTGGAGGAAGGGACAGGATTGTGTTCTTAGGGATGTGTGGCACCATTACTCATGCTCAGGTGGCACTGGGTCACCCACATGGCCATAGGAACAAGGGCTCTGGAGTCAGCCTGGTCCAGTATTCCAATGCCTGCCCATGGGAAGTACTCAGGGGATGTTATTTACCATTAGTTACATCTTCAGAGGAGGTCTGAATGATGTGGATGAAGCTCCTCCCCCCCCCCCCCAAGTGTGTGGGAAAGAAGGTGAATACATGGTTGCCACATGGAGCGGAAGGGGAAAGAGGAAGAGAAAAAGCAAAAGTACAGGTGTTTTTGTCTGGGAGAGGGGGTAGTTTCAGGTGGCCAGAGAATGAGGAGTGGTAGGGATGTGGGAGATGACTCTGGAAATCTTGTTTTATATATGTATATGTAAATATGTGTATTTAACATACACTATATATTTACATGGGCTGGGATTTAGCTCAGTGGGTAGAGTGCTGCGCTGCAGTCTCTGAGGTCCCAAGTTCAATTCCCAGCACAGCAAAAATGGGAGAAGGGCCTGGCAATCCACTCCCAAGGCAATCCCGAAACAGTCAGCCATTGAAAACCCTGTTGAGGGTCGCTATGAGTTGGACTCAACTGGATGGCACCTAACAACAACAACATATACACACATGCATACATATAATCAAATATGATATAATTTATGTAAAATCCAGAGAGTGCACATAGTTAAATACTTTGTATCATCTCATTCAATCCTCATTACAGATCTTTTCTGTTAAGTATTTTCCTTATTTAAAAAATGAAGAAACAGAGAGGATGATAGTTGACACACAGTGGAGTTAAATCTTTTGTGTTGTGTTTGTGTGACAAGGCATATGTGGTAGGTTTGCATACATGGTATAATTTTTATCATCTTTTAAACTTCACTGCTCACCACTTCTGGATGTTTGAGTGTGAGAATTGGTGGCCTCAGGAGGCCACATCTGGAGCTGCTGGGAAGGGGAGCATTGCTTCTTTGGATGACGTGCTTTTAGGAACAGGAGTATTAATTTATATTAATTCATTTATGAATAGAATTTGGGAGCCAAATTATAGCATATGGAATAAGTCTGGAGAAATCCCATGACATCTGTGCCATGGGGCAGCAGTATAAATTCTCTTGCTAGCATCCTTTTTCTGGGCTTCTGATCCTCTGTAGGATGAATCATTGGAGGCTGGGAGTGTATGTAGCTCAGTGAAAGGCCCTGGGTGATCCCTGGGGCATGTGTGCACACAGCACACACACAGCACACACACAGCACACACACACATGGATGGATATTTGAGATTTGGCAAAAGCAACCATTTCCCTCCTGTTTTGGCTCTGGGTGTGGCTGACTTGTCATTACATATTGTGGTTTGAGAGGTTAGGGAGCTAAGAACAGACACTGGGCCATGGGCTTTCCCATTCCATCGTGGACCTGCCTATTGGTATTGCTTCAAGTATCTCCTGGGGATGCCTCCCATCTACCAGTAAGTTCCAAATAACCTGAGATATTCTTAACCCACAAAAGGTCCCTGTGAGCAAGCAGTTCTTGGTTTTCTTGTCCATCTCCTAGTAGTCAGAAAACTGTGTCTGTGCTCTGGGGGCATACATGACCTTGAAAGATGATCCCCTAATTGCCCCAAGAAGCTTAGCCACAGGAAAATATTACTGGAGGACCTGACATTGGCTATTAGATCCCCCGCTGGGGTGATTTGGGGTCATCATCTCTAGAGGTTTTAACCACAGGTTCTGATTGGTTCTAGGGAAGCTTATTTTCCCAGAGTTACACTCTGAGGCCAACTGCTTGGATATCCCTAGATTTCTGGCTGATTCCTAGTAACGACCTTGGCCTAAAAATGCAAGCTGTGGGGCTGGGAGTATGACTCTGGTTAAGCACTTGCAAAAAGTATATCTGAGGCCCTAGATTCAACTCCCCTGCACCACAACAAACAAACAAAACAAACAAACAAAAGGCAAGCTGTGCATTTGTGCCCTGGGACTCACACATAGGAATACTCAAGGCAGCACAACCTGTCATTACACAGCTCCTGATGCTCTGTGAAGCCTCATCTTGGCACCTGTGAGCCTCAGGTTGGAAGGAATTGTTTTACGATGGAGCAGTGCAAAGGCTCCTGCAAGCTTTTTTATTTTATTTTATTTTATTTATAGGATGCAGCGTATGCATGCATCCTGGTGTAGAGAACTCAAAGTGAAACACTCTCTAATTGCAACAAAGCGGTTTCAATGTGCCAAGTGTTGGTCTAAGCACTTCACATATATTAACTCTAATACCTTCAGCAGCTTGCTGAGATAGGGACTTTTATTATCTTAATTTTACAGAAAAGGAAACTGAGGGAAAAAAAATAGCTCAGTCACTTTCCAAAGGCTATGAAACTGGGAGGTTGTGGTTCTAGGATTTGAAGACCAACTCTGCAATCTCATTCCAGGAGTGGTCAAGGCAGTTGAATCAGCCAATCCAATATTTTAAGAAGAATAGTTGTGGATTAGGTATTCTAAAATAGAAGTTGCCTGCAGCTGTAGCCTGTGGCATCTGATCCTGTCAGATCTTGGAAGCTAAGCAGGGCCGGGCCTGGTTAGTACCTGGATGGGAGACCGCCTGGGAACACCAGAAGCTGTAGGCTTGGGAGAAGGACCTGGCAACCCCCTCCCAAAAAACAATCTGCCATTGAAAACCCTATGAACAGCAGAGAAGCACTGACAATAGTGTTTCCCCTGTTGTACAGGGGGTCGCTATGAGTCGGATACTGACTCGACGGCACCTAACAACAACAAGAACAACAAAATAGAAGTTACTATGTGTAGGACCTGTTTCCTCTGTTTAAGCAGATTTGTAAGTAACAATCCCTTTGACAGTATGCTTGGTTTGTTTATCTTGACATAGATCTCATCTTGGAAGGTACTAGAAGTAGCTCTGGTCAAAGCTAGCTGTGCAAAGGGAATTTTCTTTTTTTTCAATGACAGAATGGAGCATTGCTATGTCTGCTCCAAACATCTCCTAACCCTTAGGATGGTGCTCAGTGGAGAACTTTGGAGTCTCATCATTTATAGCTCAGTGTGTTGGAGAGGATCCAGAGCAGGCTTCTAAGGAGATTCCATCCCTGTCTGTGGGTGGTTTCCTTGGCTCACTCTGTGCAGTTCCAGCCTGGGTCCCTGTTGGTGCCTCTCCCAGCTGGGTCTGCATCTAACTGTCAACACAGAGTGGCTTCTCTCATGTCACTTGTTAGGATTCAGAATGCTTACCATTAGTTGGACTCAGAGATACAATATTTGAGGAGAATTGCTTGGGTAACATGTACTCTACATGTCTTCCACTTATTCTGAAGTTATTTTCAGATCAAACCATTCATCTGGGTAACTAGACTATCTGGAGGTCCCCTTCGTGTTACTTGCACTGAGCTGTACTTTGAGGTGATGCCTGAACTGTACAAGGGACACCCTAAAGAAATTGCCAGTGGAAATCACCCCTGGATCTGGAAGGCATTCAGTGATATCTCAGCTTACTTTTTAGAGGGACCTGGGAAAAAATCTTGCCTGGCCTGAGTCAGTAGGAGAACCTGAGTAATGGACAGTCCTCTCATGGACTCTGTGAAGTCATTCACTGGGTTTCTATTGTCCAGCTGGAAGCTAATAGGACAAAGTGTGGCCCCTCCTGTAGCAAGTTCATTAGCCAGTAGCCTTGATATTGGCTTTAAAGGTGTGGAGAGTGTGGTGGTTGAGACCGTAGGTACTGGAGCCAAACTGGGTGGGTTTCAGCCCACTCCATCACCTCCCAGGCTTGTGGTCATAGGTGGGTTGCTTGGCCTTGTTAAGTCTCAGGGTTTTTTTAATCTGCAAAATGGGAATAATGAGTGACTTCCTTGAAGGACTGTCTGATGTTTAAGCAAGGGTCCCTGTGAAGTGGAGAGCCTGGGCCCTGCCCTGCATGTTCATTTTTTGGCATGCTTGATTATTTTTGGTCTCATTTTATATTCTCCTTTTAATGTTCCTTTCTTTCCTTGAAGACTCCAAATATTTTTTTGCATCACTATGAGCTGCCTTCAGTCTTTCCTGGAAAGTAGTAAGGTATGAAAGAATGAGTGACTGAACAAAGAAAGCTAATGAATTTTATTGTTTGTTGTTATGTGCTGTTGAGTTGTGTCTGACTCATAGTGACCCTGTGTACAACAGAACGAAATACTTCCCAACTCTGTTCCAGGCACACAGTCTTTTTTTATGTTTAATCCTTTTGTTGGCAGCCACTGTGTCAATTCATCTAATTGAGAGTCTTCCTTCTTTTCATTGATCTGCCACTGCCCTAAACAAACAATGACTAATAGACTCAAATGACTTTGAGAACTTGTTTGTTGCTTTCAAAGGTTTTCCTACACATTTTCTGATTTTATTATGAAGATTCTCTTGCTTCGCCTCCCAAAACTCTCTTTTACCCTGAATCCTTATCAGCAAATCCTTAGGCCTTTTTTCCTAGTACAAAGCAGTTTGCAAAGATGTGACGTGTGTGTGTGTGTGTGTGTGTGTGTGTGTGAGTGTGTGTGTGTGTGAATGTTAAACTAATCCATAAATCCCCAGTGATGACTTCAGTAGCATTGAACTAAGCAAATAAGATCAGCTTCATTGTACTATAAAGTTTTGGGAGGTTGAACCTAGAGCCCATACATACTTTGTAAGTGCTTTACCACTGGGCTGTATCCCCTGCCCATTTTTAAATTTTTAATTGTATTTGGAGAGAGGGTCTCACTAAGTTACACAGGCTGCGTCTAGCCTCAAACTTACAATCCTCCTGCATCAGCCTCCTGAGTCGCTGGGATTAAAGGCCTGCACCACTGTGCGGGGCAGATTATAGATTTTTGAAAGCAATGGTGGGTGTGTAAAACTCCAGGCTTGCTTCATAGAGGCTGGGCATAGGCATTTAAAATAAGGGATGACAAAGGGTGGGGAGTGGATTGGAGCCACTGCCTGGGGAATGCTAGGAGCCAGCCAGGTGGGCACTGTGGAGCATCTGGGGACTTCAGAGCTCCCGGACAGCCTGGGCCCCACCTTGGCCTATGCACACCTCAAAGCAGTGTCTGTGGGAATGTACATTTGGTCATCCTGCTTGCAGACCAGAGACCCACAAGACAAGATGATCCTAGTCATGTGAGAGGGAATGGGGAGCAAAGAAAGAAACAGTTGAGGTAGGGGAGGTGGAACTGAGATGGAGAGGAGTAAATTGGTAAGGCTGGGGGAGCATGAGTCCTAAGAGGGTCAGCACAAAGACACAGAAGGCCCTGGGTGGGGAAACTGAGAACCGGGTACAGAGACGGAGGGCTGGAAGACAAGGGCTGGTGCATATTACTTGCTCCCTGGGGAGTGACTGAGGCATTTGCAGCCCCCTGGAGTCACCTGTGCTGAATGCAGCCAACTGGCCACCAGACCATGCCTGTTGCCCATGACCGTTCACGGCAGCTCGTTCTTCTGTGTGCACCCACTTTGGAGGAAAAGCCAGGTTCCACTGCATCCAGATGCTTCTCTGCTAAAAGCTCAGCCTCCAACATTGGCATTTATAGATCCATGATCTAGGATAAAGTTGTTTGAACTATGTGATCTCTCTGTGCTCATTTTCTGCGTCTAGAGAAGAGAAGAGAGAACACCTTAAAGATTGAACTGGAGCAAAGTGTAACAGAGCCATGGCAGCAGGGAAGCACAGGTCTTGTAGTGGAGCAGGATCTTACATGCCACCCACCCTGGATCTTCCTCAAGTCCTAGTGGGCACATCTGGAGGACTTTCAGTTTCTGTCTCTGAAAGGTGTGATTAAATCCCCCCATTGTGTTTATATCTGTGGCCTCATCTGATCCATATTAACCTGTTTGTTATATGAGGGCAGACAGAAGCTGTTATTCCCATTTTGCCGATGAAGCAAGTAAGAACCAGAGAGGTCAGAAACACCTGCTTCTCCCAGTATCAAGTGTTCCTTTTTCTGAGACCCAAGTTCTTGTTTGGGGCCACTGTCTTTCTTCAGTGTCCCTTTGAACAAGTCCTTCCCCCTCAACTGCCATTTGAAAGCTAGGACAATGGGAACGGGAATCCCCCAAACCCCTTCTGACTCAGACATTCTGAAACTATAGGTCAGACCGAGGAGGGCCTGGGGCAGGCTCCCAGACACACACATAAGGTGCCTACTGCCAAGCCTGCTGCCCTGGAGATGCATACCTAAGTTAAGCTAAATTATGCTTAGTACATGTGATGCAGGGCTGTGCAGGACACCTCTCAAGACAGAAGGGTGGGAAGGGCCCACGGGCACAGCCTACAAGTATATTTGAATACGATGGCCCCCAACTTATGATGGTTTCACCTGTGATTTTTTGAATCTGTGATAGTGTAAAAGCATTTCCACACAACCATTCTGTTTTTCACTTTCAATACGGTATGATACATGAGATAGTCAATACTTTATTGTAAGATAGGCTCTGTGTTAGATGATTTTGCCCAAGTGTAGGCTCAAGCAAGTGGTTGGAGCACTTTTAAGGTAGGCTAGGCTATGATGTTTGATAGGCTAGGTGTATATTTATTAGATACACTTTCTTTTCTTTTCTTTTTCATAAGGTCTCACAATTTAGCCCTGGCTGGCCTAGAACTTGCTATGTAGCCCAGCTAGCCTCAAACTCATGATCTTCCTACCTTAGCCTCCTGAGTGCTGGGATTACAAGTGTGCGCCACCACACTGGGCTTACATGAATTTTAAATTTATATTGTTTTCAATTTACAATGGATTTATTGGGATATAATCCCATCATAAATCAAGGAATATCTATATGCAATATTTTGGTAAGGGCAAGGTATATGTATTATTAAATATATTATTCTCTATATAATATATATTATTATGTTATGTTGTTATTGTTAGGTGCTGTGGAGTCAGTGTCTGACTCATAGCAACCCTGTGTACAACAGACAAAACACTATTCAGTGCTTCTCTGCTATTCATAAGGTTTTCAATGACTGACTGTTTTTTGGGAGTGGCTTGCCAGAGCCTTATCCCAAGCCTACAGTACCTGGTGTTCCGAGGTGGTCTCCCATCCAAGTACTAACCAGGCCTGACCCTGCTTAGTTTCCGAGATCTGATGGGATCGGATGCCACAGTGATATGGCTGTAGGCATTATTATATATATTATTAAATATATATATTTAAATATCTATAACTCCCCCTTTTGAACATCAATGGTAGCATACAATAAACATTGTTCTCTTTTTGTTATTTTTCATTAACAAGTATTTCTTGGAAATTGTTTTGTATCAACAGAGTGCTGGTTCATTCTTTTCAGCACTTCGGTGGTACTCTACCATGTGGAGTACATTATTTACTAAGTCTCCTATTGGTTGCTTCCACTGTTTTTCTTTTTCAAAAAATCCTGCATTATTTATATACACATGAGAATACACATGCAGGAAAAGTCACCAGAAGAGGACTGGCTGGCTCCGTGTATGAGCATTATGATTTTTTTTTTTTTTTTGCAGTCCTTGGGGGTTGAACTTAGGACCTCAAGTACTCTGCCACTGGGCTGCACCCCCAGCCCATTTTTAATTTTTTTATTTTGAAACAGAATCTCACTAAGTTACTCAGGCCGCCTCTGGCCTCAAACTGGCAATCTTCCTGCTTCAGCCTCCCAAGTTGCTGGGATTAGAAGTGAGCACAACCGCACGCAGCTGAGCATTATGAATTTTTAAAGATAGAGCCAAATTTCTCTCCAAAGAGGTTCATGCCCTTAAGTGAGAAGACCTGTTCCTCACAGTCTGCCACTCAGTATAATATCAACCTTTTTAATATAATAGATGAAAAATGACACAGAGTAGTTTTAAGTTGTTCTTTTCTTACTATGAGTGAGATCTGGCTTCTTTTCCTTTCCTTTAAAAAAAATTTTTTTTTAAAGTACATATTGTTGTTGTTAGGTGCCATCGAGTCGGTGTCGGACTCATAGCGACCCTCATGGGGTTTTCAAGAGCTGGCTGTTTCGGGATTGCCTTGGGAGTGGATTGCCAGGTCCTTCTCCCATTTTTGCGGTGCTGGGAATTGAACTCAGGACCTCAGAGACTGCAGCGCAGTGCTCTATCAACTGAGCTAAATCCCAGCCCCAAAGTACATATAGTTACTTTTTATTTTGGACATTGAAAAGTTTGGACAGAAAAGTTGTAAAGCTAGATCAGAGAGTTTTCATATACCTCTCACCCAGTTTCCCCTACGTTAATGTCTAACCTAACACCAGCCCATTTGTCAAAACTAAGAAACCAAAGTTGGCACAATACTAAAAGCTAAACTCCAGGCTTTATTTGGCTTTTGTGCAAAGTTTCCATATTTTGGTGAGGGTAAAGCACATTTGTAAAGCTGAAGGTGGGTATGCAAGTGCCAGAGCTCCCTGCCCCACAAGGTCCTGGGTAGTACACCTTAAAGATTTGCATTGTTCCAGTATATTGTGCTGCATGCCGGAGCCTCCCTAGGCCAGAAAGGCTGGGCTCTGTGGAGCTATGGTTTCTGTTCCTCTGAGTTCCTTGGGGAGACAGACACAGCTTTTGTTGAATTGCTGGACTGGTCCTTTGTTGGGCTTCTATCAGCATTTTTGTGGTCTCTGTGTCCAGTAAAGCAACCAGCATGTGTCCAGGCGTAGGGGTATGATGCACCATTAGCTTAAAACTCTCAGTGAGACAAGTAGTACCAGTGCAATAGCACTGCACTTGTAAACGTAGCACCTGACAGACAGAGCCAGACAGGGCTGCAGCTGACCTCTCCAGCCTCTGTCTCTTCTCGTCCCATGGAGGCAGCTCTGGGGTTGATTTCGTGTGTATCCGCCATAATATTTTCTGGACAGCATGACCTTCTCAAGGTGCTGCTAGGGGCTGGAAGTGGCTGGGGAGGACATTGGGCATAAACCCTGATACGAGGTGTGTTCCACACATGGCATGGGGGGCAGAGCTGTGGGTCTGACAAGAGGAGCTGGGATTCCGCCCAGAGTGTCTGTCTGCCTTCCCAGCCTGCAGGCTTAGCTGCTGTGAAGCGCCGCCTCCTCTGTCTGCGCACTTCCTCTTACCCCACGGCTGCCTCCAACATGGCTGAGAGTTTTTCTGGGTGTCCTCGCTTCCTTGCTCTCTGCATCAGCCATACCAGTGCTTCTGGGCCAGTTCCGGTCATGATTCCCCTTTAGGGGCATGCCTCTGTCATCCCCCTCCCCTTAGCCCGCTTCAGAGTCCTTCTCATCCTCTCAGTACCCAGGGCCAGGATCTCCTCTCATCGCATATCTTCCAAGTATTTCCAGGGCCATTGCTGGGGACCAGGGGCTGCTCCAGGTACTGGGGAGTCAGCAGGGAACAAAGCAGATGACAGACGTCCTCGTGGAGCTTCTCTTCTCCTGGAGCAAAGATAGTGTTGGGCCCTGAGGCCTGAGGACCTCTCCAGGTTCCAATTTGATCCTCCCTCCTCCTGGGCTCTGAGCATCTTGCCCTCTCTCGCTTGCTGTTTACTGGGACTGTGGCACATTCTAGCAGCTGTTCTGCAGGCCCTACTTGTTCCCCTGTGGAGGCCTGTCCTTCTCTAGCCACCCTGGGATGTCGCTGTGGGCTCAGGGCAGGTCCTCAGGCTGCTCCTGGGGCTCCTGTGCGTAAGCACGTGATTTACCACGCCTCACCGAGCCACATGTCTTTAAAATTACAGTGCCCATTTCCTGCTGAAATAATTTCCACAAAGAGTGGCTCCTATTACCGCAAGAGGCGTGCAGACGTCATGATTTATTATTATTTATGGTCCCAAGGCCTTGTTTATGCAAGACGGGTTAGGTGCGTGCAATAGAAATGCCATTATGCAAATGACATTGAATGTCCTTACTGCGCCTAAATAATTTTTGTGTTGGACGATTAAACCTCATCTGTTATTGATATGGGCTGCAGTCGGGCTATTACAGAGTCCCAACAGTACTTACTCCCAGTAATGGGAAAATTGAGAGAGAGAGACCAACACAATTGCCTCAAGTGGGCCGTGATGGTCTGGAAGGAGTGGAACATCTCGGAGCCCGGGCCGAGGGAGCCACTGACTCCTCAGGATAAATAAGGAAGGCAGCGGTGGGCAATAAATTAAGTCCGGCTTTGAGTGGGTGCCTTGGAGGATTTGCGGCCTTCCAGCCTTGTGATTTAGCTATTTGATTTAGCCAGGGGACCAGGGCTCATGCTAGCGGAGCTGCCAGCATGGAGGGGTGGCATCGGAGGACAAGGGTGGTCACTATGACACAGAGTCCAATCTGCCGCACCCGCGCATGCAGGCCCTTGTACCCGCTCGCCTGCGCACATTCTTGCTCTCTCATTCACACACTCTCTCTCTCTCCTTTTTTTTTGACACAGCTGTGAAGTCCCATTTTGATCAGTGTTGATAGCTTATGAATTCCAAAATTGACAAAATTTACAGAAAAATGAGGATAATCCATCTTCCTTAGCAGCCTGTCAGGAGCTGGCCATACTTCATAATCTCCAATTACAGATGCTATTTTCCGACATTTACATGCAGATATTAGAACCAAATGAAAATGAGAAACAAAGAGAGAATGGAAATGCAGCTATTTATATGTATAAAAGACAAACAGGTAAATTCGAGACATTTAGATTGGATTTGGGGTCCCTCTAGGAGGCTGCGAAGAGACAGCCTGGAGCACGTGGGGTCTGAGAACAAAATGATAAGTAAGCCACGTGGCCTCACCAGGCCTGCCTGTGACCTGATGGTACGGGTTAAAAATGGGTCAAGGCTGCCCGAGCAACTGAGGATGCTTGCCCAAGAGGGGAAGGATACAAGTCAGGTATCCCCCAGGGTTTTAAGGGGCTTCTAGGGAATCACCCACAGCGCAGACTGAGCTGTCAGGTCCACACGTATTTCACCAAAGGACAGATTTAGAATCCTCCACATTTATCTATTTATTTTTTAAAGGAGAGGGTGTAGGGGGAGAAACTGTCATTGGAATCAGCTTTTTGTCCAAGACAAATTTCAGAAAAGTTGGCACGTTCTGGTGATGAAGGCATAAACTCTTCCGACATGGGGACTCCAGAAGGTATCACTGCTTGTTGTCAGAAGGGCTCTGGCCAGGTGCGCAGGGATTTGCGCCAATAAACTTTTAAAATGGGATATAAATAATAAAATTAATGGGGAGCGAAGGAGCTCCAAGAGATGGATCATCCCTGCTTCCTTCCGGAGGCTAATCTGGCTGAGAGAGGAGGGCCTGGGAGGAGGCTTTGTAATGAAAATGCTCTTCCCATAAAATTCAAGGGAGAACAGCCTTGTTGCCCTCGCAGCTGTATGTGGCACTGGCTTCTGGAAAGCTGGGGATATTAATTAGCACTGCTTTGGATTAAACTCTCCCAACCATGTCGGATGGTATGATTTTTCTCTTTGTGAGCTTGACACAGGGTGGCAAAGAGAAGCCTGCCTGGGTTTTCCCAGCCTCCTGTTACACTGAACTTGTCTTTTATTTGGGGATCAAACCTCTTCCCCTTCTGGAAATGAAAATGAGGTATTTGGGGTTTTCCAGGGCGGTTGGGCAGAGAGAGGCTGTTTTGTTGGGACAGCACAGGGCTGGGGATGGCTGGATGGGGAGGTGCGACCATCTCTGTTGCCTTTGGCTTGATAGCTTTTGTTTGTTTGCGTGGAGCCTGTTTGTAGCCAGCACTTTTATGTTATTTGAGGTTTGATTTGTGGGAGAGAGGTAAAGGAAATAAACTCAGGAAGCTAAATTAATGTATATGTGTAGAAGAGGGGGGAAAAGGCATTGTTAAAAATCAAACTCAAACAGAGGCTTCAGGAGAAGTGTGTTTGTTTACATGTACAGTCACAAGGCAAATGGCTTGCTTGTTTAAGTAAGTTATAGGTATTAACATGAAAAAATGATTATTATGTTTTGTTTTTGAAATGCAGGCTTCATGGAATTAACACATAACTGCAAAATGCAAACATTTCTGTAATGAAAAGCAGCAGCTCTTAAGTAAAGTTAACCTTGATAAAAGGGGTAATGAGCAGAAGCACCATCTCCACTGTGCTGACTTTTCTCTATTATAACATTAGCTAAGACTTGGGCTTGCCCAGAATGGTTAAAACCTAAGCCCAATGTCTTCATCCTTTAGTCTATCATCTTTCTAAAAGCCAGAACGTCATCTTCAGTGAAGAACAGAGAGGACTGGAGCCAAACAGGCAGGCGCCTGGTTTCCTGGATGGTGCTAAGAATGCCACCTGTATTACCTTTTATTTTTCTATTGTTTCTCACTAATGTTAAGATGGATTGCTAATGTTCACATTCAGTCTGAACATGGCTGTCCTCTGAGTTTTTCATATAGGTATTTTCTATCTAAATGGGAAAAATGAAAGATAAAGTTAGCAACACCCTTGGCTGGACCAATATGGAAACTTTCTGGAAGAGAACATTCCTGAACCATAATCTAAAGGGTACACAGGATAGGGTAAGAGGGAAGGAGTGCGTACTCAGGGTAGAAGTTTAGGTCAGGAGTGGGGAAGGTGTCTGAAGATGCCATGAGTGGTGGAGAAATGAGCCTGGCCTCACAGCTGGTTCATCCCTCTGGGCCCCAGCGCTTCACCATGGGGCAGTTGAGAACAATCAGATAGAACTCGTGAGTTAAGCCCCCTGCTCTTCGACTTATACAATGTCTTTCAGCCTCAATGTTCTTTCTTATCTATAACATGATGGAGCCAATAATAGTGGCCAAGAAGTGGTTGATAGTGCTGTTCGTGATCTTGAAATTTGGGGTCCAACTGCTACGGGCATGATTTGGACACATTCACATTATTTTGACACCTTAGGCATCATTTTCATCATCTGTAAAGAGGAGTTAGTAATACTCTGCTGGATTGTTCTGAGGATTAAGGAATTAAGGATTTTAAAAACTAGAACGGCTGGAGTTTAAGCTCAGTTGGTAGAGTGTTTGCTCTATGCTCACTGAGACCCTGGGTTCAATCCCCAGCCCCTCAAAATAATGGGAGGAGGACCTGGCCACCTACTCCCAAAACAATCACAAAACAATCAGCCATTGAAAACCCTATAAATAGCAAAGAAGCACTGACATAGTGCTGGGCATGGCACAGTGTCAGGTAGTGTTTTTTTCTATTGTACATAGGGACACTATGAGTTGGACCCAACTCGACAGCACCTAACAACAACAACACCTAGAATAGTACCCAGTGTGTAGGAAGCATGCAGGTTCTCCCAACTGTTACTAAGGGGCAGTAGGTTTTGTTGAAAAGTGAGCAGAGTCCCCTGCCAAATTGTAGCCTGAGGCATCTGAGTTTGCCACAAAGGCTTGGCCTTCTCAACCTTTTCTTCCTGGAGGTCCTCTTGCACTGTTTCTGTTTGGTCTTTGGTGAGAAAGGGGGCTTCCTCCCAAGGCCACCTGTGTTTGCTTTTGTGGACCATTGCCTGTAAGAAAGTTCTTTCTAATGGGGAGCAGAAGGGACAGAGGAGTCGACTTTGGCCTGAGGAGAGAGAGGGAGGGAGGGAAGGAGAGAGGGAGG
>VMDO01000335.1:0-17149 GCA_007922755.1 Pedetes capensis | reverse complement strand
TTCCTTCCTTCCTTCCCTTCCTTCTTTTCTTCTTCTTCTTCTTCTTCTTCTTCTTCTTCTTCTTCTTCTTCTTCTTCTTCTTCTCTCTCTCTCTCTCTCTCTCTCTCTCTCTCTCTCTCTCTCTCTCCCTCCCTCCCTCCCTCCCTCCCTCCCTCCCTTCCTTCCTTTCTTTCCTTTCTGTCTTAGGGATGAAAGCCAGGGCTTTGTCATCTCTTTATGGCCCAAGAGAACCTTTCTGTTCTCCCAACAGGGGGGAAGTCACTCTGAAAGAAAATGAACTGTATTGCCCGCCCCCTCCCCTTTCATGAGGGTGGGGATCCTCCTTTTGCAATCCCCCTTCAGGCCTGCCAGTAGCTAACAGTCCTGCATTCCCTTGGGAGTAATGGGCCTCCTGGCCCATCACTAGCCCTGTAATGAGATGGGCCAGCCAGGCCCTGCCAAGGACAGGCCTGGGAAAAAGTTTGGCTGCCTGGAGATGGCGCTCTGCTTCTGTACCTCTCCTTCCCACTTCTCTGTGTCACAAGCTGGAGCCAATTATCACTCAGCCAGGCAGAGCTGGAGCAGGCCTGGGGACTCCTCCTCGACTCCCCACAGGACTTGTGCGATCTTGTCCTTCAGGAGGGCTCACCTGCCGGTCCCAGCTCTCATTCTGCAGAAGGGAGCTTTGTGCTCTAAGCCTTGTCAGGAGAGCAAGGATGTCCTTAGCAGGACAACCTTCTTGCACTTGTATTTGGGAAGACTCGTGAGCTTGATTGGGAGGAGAAAACGAATGCTTGTTTATTTATTTTTTATTATATACATAATTTCTTACCATTTCTAGTGAACTTGGAGTGAGCTCTGCATTGACTATGCGAATAGCATGAATCAGCCAGGTGACAAGTCCACCAGGAAAGCAGAATTAACATCCCATGCCCTAGGCAGAGAGGGAATCCAGAAGGAAGAATGGGGGTACTGGGGGCCCTGGGGGCCCTGTGCTGGATCAGACAGGGAGGCACCAGCACTGGGAGCCCCAGAAGATATTTGTTGGACCTGGCGCCCCCAAGAGTATAGCCAGGGACACAGCCAAGGCCTCTGGGGATAGAACCATCACTTCCTCACAGCTAGTGCTGTGTGGCAGGGCAGGTGCTTCTTCAGGAAGTGGTGAGTCCTCTGTCACTCAGACACCCACTTGGTGGGTTTTGAGCCTCAGATAAAAGATCAGCCTCCATGACTCCTGAGCTCCATTGGGCCCTGAGATTTGAGGTTCACCAAAATTCCATATTGCCACATATCTGTGAGCTTGTCATGCTGTGGGGGCTTGCATGTCACTGTGATGCTGAAAGCTATGCTGCCGGCATTTCAGATACCAGTAGGACCACCCATGGTGGACAGGTTTCAGCTGAGCTTTCAGACCAAGACAGCAGCCCACTCCTGAAATAATTAGCCATTGAAAACCCTATGAATAGCAGAGAAGCACTGTCAAATATAGTGCCAGAAGATAAGCCCCCTAAGCTAGAAGTCACTCAAGAAATGACTGGGGAAGAGTTGCTTCCTCATAGTAGCATTGACCTTAATGACGAGAATGGCATAAAGCCCCTGGAACCTCCTTTTGCTGAGTGGCACAACTCAACATGGGAAGAAACATTGGACTGCAGCAATGGCTTAAACATAAAATGATCATGTGCATGGCACAGTGTTGGGTACTGTTTCATTCTGCTGTACATAGGGTGGCATTGAGTTGGATCTGACTGCACAACACATAAAAACAAAACAAAATTCTGTAAGAGGCCAGGGGAAGAAAGGGGCGCCTTGATGAGTGACTGCTGGAAAAGTTTCTCCTGGACAGAAACCATGCTCTCTGACATCACTGTCCTCCCCAGCACTTCCTCTGCTGAGGCAAATCACCTGGGAGCCTTCTGGGATATGCCTGGGGTGTGGGGGTTCTGGAACACTGAACACAGAGCAGGGGAGATGAGTCATTGAACCTGGCAAACTTCTTCTGGGAAGCCTCTCACTTCCACTGCAAACCATTTTGACCCAGGCCTAGTCTCAGTTCTGGAGAACCAAATGAATGAAGAGAATGTTTCCTTCATTCTGTGGTCCTTCCTGACAAATGAAAGCACTTTGACATCACTTATCCTCTCAGCGACCCTGGGAAGCCCCTCTGGTGCTGTTGCCAGAGCCATGCCATGATAGCTGTCCCAGTTCATTTGGTTCCAGAGGCATTGGTGTCATGTCTGTTCAGAACTGGGCACTGGGCCAGGAGCCGTTGGCATAAAGATGAGTGAGACACAGAACCTCCTTCTGAAGCTCACACTTTAATTGGGTGATGGAAAGCCCTAAACATTTAGGTGTGCAATGCAGAGTGATAAGTGCTTGGTAGAGATCTGCACACTCAGGTATTTTTGGAAACATGGGTTGGGGGAGGAATCAGAGAAGGCTTCCTGGAAGAGGGAGCCCTTTCATAATCCTTGGCAATTCTTTCCTCTAGTTAATACTAGCAACAATACTTTGCAGATGACTGAGTACTTTTACAAGTGTCATTTGTTGTCCTTCTATTTAACAAAACATTTTTTTTCAAGTTTGATTCATTTTAATCTAGTTGGTAGAGGCAGAATGCTAAAACATTGGTTTTTGTTATTGTAGGGTTAAAAAATTTTTTTTTTGGTTTGTTACTGTTTTTTTTTTTTTTAAGGTAACCTTTTTATTTCGAGATAAGTGTAGATTTACATTCAGTTGTAAGAAGCAATACAGAGGGATCTCATGTATCCTTTGCCAGTTTTCCCAATGATGTCATATTGCAAAACTATATTATAGCCAAGTGTCATGATATATCCCTGTAATCCCAGCACTTGGGAGGCTGAGGCAGAAGGATTGCAAATTCCAGGCTAGCTTGGGCTACATAGCAAGATCCTGTCTCAAAAACCAAAGCCAAAACCAACCAACCAATCAAACAAATGAAAACACAAAACAAAACAAAACAAACCACCCAAAACCACAACCCCCCCTTTCCCTGCCTCTGACAAACAAATCACAAACTATAGTACAGTTTGGGCATTGACCTTGACAGACTCAAGATTTGAAACAGTGGGGTTTTTTTTTTGTTGTTGTTATTGTTTGTTTTTGCAGCACTTGGAGGTTGAACCCAGGGCCTTGCACATACTTTGCAAGTGCTCCACTATTGGGCTGTACCCCCAGCCAATTTTTATGTTTTGTTTTGAGTCAAGGTCTTGTCAAGTTGTGCAGGCTGCTTCTCACCTTAAACTTGAGATCTTCCTGCCTCTGCCTCCTGAGTCAATGGGATTACAGGCATGTACCACTGTGCACAGAGGGAAGTTATTTTTTTAATGTGCTTTTTGTTGTTGCTGTTTTTTGTTTGTTGTTTGTTTGTTTGTTAACATGTGTGACACCGAGGACTCAAAAATCAAATAGAAAAAACCTTTCCTCTAGGGCTTGGCATGGTGTCTTTTCATGACCTTTCTATGTAAGTTGCATGTCACCAAGCTTCAAGTTTCAAAGGAGAAAAGGAGCTGAGAGCAGGAGCATCGCGGCCAAGTTTCACATGGCATGAACTTGGCCACATCAGCTTTGAGCTCTATCCTGGGCTCAGGTTTGGTGGGCTGCTTGGCCACACTGCCTCTCCTGATGGCTGCCAGCTTCTGGATTTGGGAGCCTGGGATGGAATGGGTAACACCTTCACTGACACTTAGGATGAGGCCTAGCCCTGGCCCAAGGCCATGTCCAGGAGAGCCTCAGTGCACAGTGTGGGGCCCCTGCCCTTACAGGGCAGAGTTTGGTGAGGCCTCAGAATCAAGAGGTCCCTGGTGGTTCTGATCCAGCTTCTTCCCAACAGACGGAGTGCCTGAGTCCCAGCAAGGGGAACTATCTGCCCCAGGTTTTGTGGGAGTCCTAGGCAGAGCCAGGTCTCTAGGCTTCCTGCCAACCAGCCTGAGGTAAAATAGAGACAGAACCGGTCCTTCACAAGCGCTTCACCAGGTGGAGTTTCTGTGTACGCAGGTTTAAAAGTGTGGCCCATGCCTCCTGGCAGCAGATGCGAGGAACTCATCCCAGCTAGAAGGGAAGAGTTCAGTGCGCAGTCAGGGCGCTGCATGGAAGAAGACGGCCCTCTGTAAGCATCTGAGCTCTACCCTCAGGGCTGGCAGTGATGTCTTCTCCAATTCTAATTCTGCCCCAGGGGCTGGGGACTGGCACTGAGCTGGCCCTGGTACACCTGGCTCCTCTCCTGAGCAATTTTACTACATCTGTTCACACCCCAGGATTCCAAGGACATAGTGGACCTACAAGGACATTGCAAACTGGAAAGAGCTGGGCAGATGAGAGGTCTGGATCTTCCAGTGTGTGGCACCCTGGCATGCAGGGGGAACGGCTCTAGAGGAGTGGGCAGGGGCACAAGGTCAAGGAGGTACCTTAGGTGCTTGCATTATTCCCAAGTGTTTGTGTATGGCTTGTGAGAGCTGGCACGCTTCGCCACAGGTTGAATACGTGCTGGCTGGGTTGTTTGTTTTACTTTAATTATAGAGACTTTCAAAGTAAGTGGCATAGTCTAAGCACCTCTCACCCAGGCCCAACAATTACAAACTTACTCTAGTGTCCTTTCATTGGTTCCCCTTTTCCCCCTATACTGCACTTTATTTTTAATGGCTACTTTTTATACCATAAAATTCACCTATTGTGAGTGTGAATTTTTAGCAAATTTAAAGAATTGTGCAACCATCACCACAGACCAGTTTTAGAACACTTGCATCACTTCAGAAAGATCCCCTGTACTGCTGGGGCCGGTGGTGTGTGCCTATAATCCCAGTGACCTGGGAGGCAGAAGCAGGAGGATGATTAGTTTGAAGCCAGAGGCAGCCTGCATAACTTAGTGAGACCCTGTCTCATAAGAAAAATAAAAAATGGGCTGGGGGTGCAACCCAATAGTGGAGCACTTACAATATATGTGCAAAGTTCTGGGTTTAACCCCCCAAGTACTGACAAAAAAAATGAGAAAAGAAAGGAAGGAAAGGAGGAAAGAACAAAGAAAGAAGAGAAGAGAAAAGAGAAAAGAAGAAAAGAAAGAAAAGAAAAAAGAAAAGAAAAGGTCCTCTAGACTGATTTGGAGTTAATCCCTGTCCCACCCCTGCTCCACCCAGCCATAGCTGTGCTCTCTGTGCCTATAGATCTGTGGTTCCTGGACCTCCCAGGGAAGTGGAAGGTCCTTCTATCTGGCCTCTTTCCATTGGCTGGGTGCTCTCAAGGCTCTTTCCTGTCAGGACATCCACCAGCACTTTACTCTTTTTTATGGTTGAACAGAGTTCCATTGTACAGATACACCACATTTGCCTCACCCTATTTTATTTGGAAGCAACTCTAGACATTGTATTACTTTTATTACTTTAACGATAAGTATTTTGGAATGAATTTTTTTTTTTTTTTTTTTTTTTTTGGTGCTGGGGGCTGAACCTCATGCCTGCATGCTTTGCAAGTGCTGGACCACTGAGCTGCACCCCAGCCCACTTTTTTTACTTTTTGAGATAGGGTCTTGCTAAGTTACGCAGACTACCTCTGGTCTCAAACTTGCGATCCTCCTACCTCTGCCTCCTGAGCTGCTGGGATTACAGGAGTGCACCACCACACCCAGCTGGAATGAATTTTTAAAAGGTTTCTTTTACAGATCTTTGAAAAAGCATAATCATAATACCATTATCATACCTAAAAAGTTTTCAAGTTCCTTAATGTCATCAAGTACATTTGTCCCATCACATGCCATGGTTTTTTTCTATGGTTACATTTTTTACAATCTGTCTGACCCACGGTCCAAATTACAATTGACCAATCGACTGATGTGTCTTAGTCTCCTTTAACCTATAGATTCCTGTCCATCTCTTTTCTCCCCTCATTATTCATTTGTGAAAGAGGGAATCTATACTTCATCATGTGGCCAGCCATAGTGGCAAAGAGCATCAGCAGTAGATGGCACTTAGAGATTGTAGAGTGAAAGTCTTGAGACAGGAGGGGATGCAGGGGCCAGTGAGGGGAACTGGGGGACCAGTGCCCCTCTGCTTCCTCAGTCTCAGTCTTCAGGAAGGCCCGGGGACTCCCCTCCTGGACTCCAGCTCTGCCCTCCTCTGGGCCAGAGTGGAGTGGCCAGGCTTCTGGGCCTCGAGGCGGGGAGTGGTGGGCCTGGCTCTGGCCCAGCTCCTGAGGTCCACCTGAGGCTTAGTGAGCCCAGAGGAGCCGAGCAGGTGACAGAGAAGCCTGGTGGCCCCCTGCAGCCTCGCACCCACGCTGCGCCCTCCTTTACGCTACCGCCTTCTCACGTGTCTGTGTTTCTTCTCTCCTCCATGCTATGGCAGTGGTGCCCCGTGCTGATGAGACAATACTTGGTGCAGCCCCAGGCAGTCCTTTTCCAGGTAATCTCCTAGGGACCCAAACGATGCCCAGTGCACACTCTCTTGGGCACGTGCCTCCTGACTCCTTCGCTAGGACCCTTGACCCTCTTATGGTGCCTGGTTTCCAAGGAGCGCTCCCTCTCCCGCGCCTCCGATTCTCCCGAGCTCCTGGGCAGGTAGGCAGGCAGCTAGGGCTCAGAATTCAAATTCCATTTTACTCTGCCTCACCTGTGTGGTCTCTCCCACTTGAGCTGACCTAGCTGTCAAAGGCCACGTGGGTGAAAAAGAGGCAAAGCTGGGACAAGAGCCTTACATGATGATATGTAGCTCGGTGTTCTTTCTATCACTGGGCAAAGGCTATAAACGATGCAGAAAAATTGCCTAAGGAAGTGCTCCCCCTCCCCACCCAGTTCTGTAGCTTTCTCACATTGGGAAAGATGACCCTGAGCACCCTCTGGCTCTGAGCTCGAGAGAGTGAGGCTTTCCACGAGCTGACGCATGGTGTCAGTGAGGAGAGTACACGTGGCTGGGGCTGGTGATTTTGACCCTGAGGCCTCATAGGAGTCTGTGGCAGTTGGCAGAGGAAATTTTATCCCCATGGATTGCATTGGAATAGGTAGTCTGTGAATTGCTGACTTCAGTTCTTTTCTCTTCCTGAGTCATGGTCAGGGTCAGCGTGAGGGGACCCCAATTGGGAGGGAGCAGAAGCATGCAATGGCATCCAAAGAAAGAATCCCAGGGGCCAGAAGTTGGGAATGTGGAACACAGCTGTTGCCCGTGACTGTCAGTGGCTGAGGTGTGGGTGGGCTGGGGCAATGTCCCCAGAAGTGCAGGTACACTAACATACTTAGGCACATGTGACCTGGGCACTCCTCCACACCCAATTGGTCAGCCCTTGTCTTCTCAAGTAACTCTGAGGAACGGAAGTAGAGTGCCATGGAAAAGAGGCACCAATAATGCCTTCTCTCTTCTGTTTTTCTCTCTTGTTCTCTCTCTCTCATTTTTTTTTTTTTACTTCTTTCTCATCTTGCTTTTCTCTCAGGTGCCATTTTCACAAAGGACTTACAAAATAAACGATTACACATATCTAAATAAGTCTGAAGAAAAGTTCAGAAATTAGTATAGAAAAGGGGAAGATCATTGCATCAGGAGCCAGCAATGATGTGGTTGTGGTAGTTGAGCACTGAATTTGACTGAGCTTCCTGGCAGCCAAAGCAAAAGAGGATATGCAGTGGTTTCTAATGTTCTTTTTCCATCAGAGGCAAATAATGGTTCGTCAGGGGAAAAGTTCTTTTTCTGGCACTGAATTGTAGGCGGGATGTGCAAGGAATTTGAATATTCTAATGGGCAATGTCTCCAGAGGTTTTAAAAAAAGATCTTTCCTATGGCCCTTTTATTGCCTCTAACAAATGCATTCCACACGTTATTTCATCAAAGTCCAATGAAGGTACTTTTCCCAGGGACTTTAACAAATGGTGAATAGTGACATTGCTTTCTGATCACCTGACTCAACTTTGGTAGAAGTGGGAGGAGGGCAGAGGTTGTTAGCATATCACTTGGAGCTGTAGTTTAAACATTTTCTAGTTAATTCCTCCCTTGTTTGTTTTTTGAGATAGAGTGCAGGCTGGCCTGGAACTTGCTATGCAGCTCAGGCTGGTTTCATACTCTCGATCCTCCTGCCTCAGCCTCCCAGCTCTGGGATCACAGGCGTGCGCCACCACGCCTGACCTCCAGATAATTCCTGGCAGCTATGGCTTATCTCATGGTAGTGGAATGTACATCCATTCACACTTTTAACCAGCTCTTTGGACAAGGGGTGTCCTTCCATGTTTCACACTCTCTAGACAACCAAAGGGAAAGAGACACACAGCTCTTCTATGTGGCAGGAAGTACAGTAGCGAGGTCTGTGAAAAAAGCCACAAATGTAGAAGCACAGAGAGGAAAATTATTTCTTTGCAGAGGTGTAGGGCCAGCAATGTTGGGCTGCGTCTTATGGACAATGTAGGAGCTCTCTGATTGAGATGGGCCTTCCACGTAGAGACAGGGCCGTGTCTGGAATACCTGAGGAGCAGCCAGGGCAGTGGTGTTCCAGGGAGCCCAGGAGATTGGGGGAAGCGCAGTTCCCTTAAAAGCCACAGGCAACTCAAAGGCACAGACACCTATGAAGACTTGGGAAACAAGTGAACACTAAATGACAGATCCCCAATCATACAGGAACTGAGTAAGAGCTGCTAAATCCCACCAAAGAAGAGAGGCTGGGCTCTGGGCAAGCCCTGCCAAAGTGGTAATAGTGGGAGGCACAAGTGACAAAGGGCAGCCAAGGCCTTGTTGCTGAGTCCCACTTTTCTCCAAGCCATGGCTCTTTAGGGAGGTTTGCTGTACCCCCTGGAAGCCAGTGGTGGCTGAGTGACCACGATTTTGAAACTCCCACTGCATGGGAAACACAGGTTAAGGATTTCAAGTGTTGAAAAGATGATCCAAACCCAACTATCTGCGTGACTGGCTGAGCTCTGGTTGACACAGAATGTATTGACTAAAAGAAAATCAAATAGCAGTTTCCAACTAGAAATGAAATATGTTAAGAGGAAGGAAATCCCTGCTGGCCACACAGTCTGCAATTCACTTACACCCACATTGGCTCTGCTTCCTTAGGGGGCATGGAAGCTTTCTCTTACAGACCCAGTGGCCTGGCCATATCAGAGACGGGAGGCTTGGGAGGGGTGGGGAAGGGTGCAGGGTGCTGCCTCTTGACTGGGATGCCCTGGGAAGGGGTGTTCTTTCATTGTGAATGCCTGCAGTCATGGTGCCAGCCCCTCACAGGCCAGTTCTGGCTTGTCTACCTTTCTACCTTCACCCTTCGTATGTCCGCCCCTCCAACTAGGGTACCATCCTTGTCTGGCTCCCTCCCATCTCATTACCTCTGAGCTTTCCTTCAGCTAGTCTAGCCTGTGGGGAGAGACTTGCTGAGTCCCAAGTTGAATAGAGCCCACCCCAAGAAGTCTTCTCTGACTGCTCCCCACCCCATGAAAATTAATGGCTCTTCTCCCTTCTCCATGGAATTTCTACACCTGTGTGTCTTTCTCTTGGAATTTATGAAAGAGGGTCAAAAAGCAGGTCTGGTCTCACACACGTCTTGTGAGTAGATTAGGCTGTATGGACACCCACCGTGCTCAGGCCTCCACCAGGGCATCTTGACCAAAAAAAAAAAAAAAGAGGAAGGAAGTCGACCCACCCCCAGGGGCTCAGAAACTCTAGAAGGAACCATATAGCAAGAGACCCTTCCAGAGGCATTTTGACCTCCTGTCTTTGTGCATGGCAGTGCACTAAAGGAGCTGCTTCTGGTGAGCTTTACTTCCAAACTCATTCTTAGCAACGTAGGAGGCTAATGCCACAGCCAGGTCCCACTCTACAGGGCTGAGGTCTAGAAAGTGACCTTTTCCTAACAGTCCCCTGCTGCATGGAATGAAGGCAGTGTTTTTAAAATGTTGCTGCTTGTAGCAGGAAATATATTCTCACCTCTACCTAGGACATATATGCTCATCGAGAAGTGAAACAAAGCTTCACAAAATAGGACTTACTTTTTGTGTGTCAAGGCCTTGGATATGCTCTGTACGGTGCCAGTCTAATTTCATTTTTAAAAAAATCATTGGGAGCAGCAAATTGATTTGAGCACCTGTTAATGGGGCAGGGCTCCCAGCAGGAAAATCATCAGGGCATTGTCAAGATGTCGGTGTGTGATGGGACTAGGTTTGAATCCTGGTTCTGGCACCTAGATGCCATGTGTCACTCTCCTCCTGTAATGGAAGTCTTGCTTTCTTCACTGGTCAAATGGGATAACAGGGCTGCTTCATGGAGTGACTGCAAAGATGAGATGGGAGAATTCGATAAAGTATGGACACACAATAAGAGCTGTCTGCGCGGGAGCTCTGATGTGTCTGTGAAGATTATAGTTGTTATTTCCTCAGCACTGCTTGGCAAGGCCAGCAAGTGGATGGGACTCATGCCTCCTGTGGAATAGTAGTCAGGAAAGACTTCCTGGAGGAAGAGGCACTGAGGCAGGGCAGCAAGATGACTGGGACCTGCATCTATCCTCACAGTGACCAGGAACCCTGTATGAGCATCCCAGGACAAAAGCACACTCATTTTCTCTTCCATGAAGGGCAAGCTTGTGCCAGTGGATTTTGGACTGGACCTAGAGCTGACCACGTTAAATGCCTTTGCTTTTTGCATTTAGGTCTCTAACCCACCTGGGATTGATTTTTGTGTCTGGAGTAAAGATCCAATTTCTTTCTTCCCCCCTGTTTCTGAATGGATAACCAGTTACCCCTGCACTGTTTATTAAAGAGTCCATCCTTTCCTGCTGATTTGTACATCTCCTCTCTCGTATATCAAGGTTCCATATGTGCGCAAATCAGTTTCTGGCCTCAATTCTATTTTGCTGGTCTATTTATCTGTTCCTGTGCCAATACTACACTGTCTTAATTACTCCAGCTTCACAGTGATTCCTGGGGTAGATGAGCCTGCTCCCTCAGCCCTGTCCTTCTCCCTGGGGGGTACCTGGGCCCACTTTGGACCTGGGCTCTTCTCTACATGCTTCAGAATCAGCCTCTTCTGGAAGATGATTGATGAGTCAGGGGCTCTGACAGAGCTGTCCTCAGTGTGCAGCATCTCGGGGGCACCTGGGCCTGTAGTCCCTGCTGGAGTCACTGCTGCCATCAGCTGTGGTTGGCATTGAAACTGTCCAGGAAGTTCTTTCTAACTGATTTTCAAACAAAAGCCCCAGGAATGTGCCTGAGCTGAGACCCTTCTGCCTGTCGCTTGCCCAGTAGCTCTGTTGTTTTTCCTCCAGTGGCTTAGTCCTCATTGTCCTACCCAGGGTGCTGGCAGCCACTCCCAAAGACTGCTTGCCTCCCTGTCCCTGCCCATCAAGGACATAACTTGGGACAGACAGGGATGCGTCCTGCATTGGCAATGCCAGGATGCCAAGGAGCTTACTACACCAAAGTACGACATGAACGCCCCAGTTTATTGGCTTAAGCATCTGCAAATGTTTTCTTTAATGAAAATAGGCCTAGGAGGCAGAGACCTGTTGCGCATGCTTGTAATTCAGTCTGTTGGGCTGGGATTTAGCTCAGTTGGTAGAGCGCTGCACTGCAGTCTCTGAGATCCCGAGTTCAATTCCCAGCACTGCAAAATGGGAGAAGGGCCTGGCAATCCACTCCCAAGGCAATCCCGAAACAGTCAGCCATTGGAAACCCTATGAGGGTCGCTATGAGTCGGATACCGACTTGACTGGCACCTAACAACAATAAATGGGAAGATCCAGGTTGGCATCTTTGGTACCTTCCCTGGAGACCATTCTGACAATGGTCTGGATGGCAAGGAAATGACTCATTGCAAGCTCCGATTTCATGCACTGGCTTAAAAAAAGGGGTATGATTTATGAGCCAATGCAAAAAGTTGCTGTGGGTTTGGTAAATCCAAAGTATTAAGCACACAGGGGTTTATATGCTTCCAGTATTCAAAAACACTTGCTGAACTGTGACTCAGTGGCTGGACGTCTTAGATTTAGAGTGAGAGCTTATGGTGACCCAGTCCCTGGACAGGGATTCTGCCCTGTCTACTGTGGACACAGCTCTCCTTCCCCTTGGGCTTCAGTTTGCCCATCTGTGAGAAGCGGGTCTGGGCTGGGTCATCTTCCAGATTCCTTCTAAGTCTTGTTTTCTGTGATTCTGTCCAGCAATGTGAGAGCACAGGAGTCAGAAGCCACCTCTCTTGACAGAAAGCCTCTTATTTCTGCCTTCCCTTGGTTACTGTTGTCTCCTTCCCTGAATCCAGGAGGATGGTCATTGAGATCGGGGCTGGACTGGGGCAACCTGCAGGCCACAGAGAGCCAGGTTTGACTCCTGCCCATTTCTTCACCTGGGGACAATCGTC
Organism: Pedetes capensis; assembly: GCA_007922755.1. NCBI lineage: Eukaryota > Metazoa > Chordata > Mammalia > Rodentia > Pedetidae > Pedetes > Pedetes capensis. The sequence goes on along the minus strand of VMDO01000335.1, from coordinate 4,841 downwards.
AATTCTGGATACCTATCTGGCTCTGTCGAGCTGGACCTACCATGGCAACACAGTGGAGCCGTTAGCCCACTTGTGTGCCTTGGCATACACATGGCTTAGCCCAGCTTGGTGCTGATCCCAGAACATGGCGGTACATTTAACTAGGGTGCGTCACAGTTTGGTGCTGAGATGTCTCTGTTTCCTCTTTCAGACCACTGAGTATTCAGCCATGGCCTCGCTGGCTGGAGGGCTGGACGACATGAAGGCCAACCTGACCAGCCCCACCCCTGCTGACATTGGGAGCAGTGTGCCAGGCCCGCAGTCCTACCCCATCGTGACAGGTGAGGGCGCCTGGCATGTGGGCCTGGGGCAGAAAGGGAGAGGGAAGGAGGGAGGGAGGGAAGGAGGGGGAGAGAGAGAGAGAGATAGAGAGAGAGAGGAAGAGAGGGAGGGAGGGAGAGAAAGAGAGAGAGGGAGAGTGCATGCATGGCTGGAAGAATGGTTTCTTGGTGCTTTTGGACATGAGTGGCCATTTTCACTTTAATGAGGTTATGAGGTCCTGGAACAGGTCAGGCAGCAGACTGCTGGGGCCATGGGGTTGCAGCTGTGATGAGACATGGCTGGACATTGTTCCTATAAAGCCAGAGGAGAATAAATGCCAAGTGCCAGTGGGCTGGGAGGAGGAATAGGGAGCCTCTGTAGGAGGGCCCCAGAGGGCGGGGCTGAGCATTCAAAGGTCCAGGAGTCTCCCTCTCATGAGCAGGGCAGCCCTGGTTGGTGCCAGCTTAAGGAGGGGTGGACTCCTTGCAGGTTGTCACTGGCATATCAAATTTCCAGGCAGAGGCTGTGTCAAGTAGGGCTGGAGGCTTTGGCCAGAAGGTGCAAGGTAGATTGCAACCAGCTGCCTTTCTGGAAGGCCTGGGGATGACCTCCGTCATCACTGTCAGTGTGAAGATCAGGAATGAGGGGGTAGGGGTTGTGGCTCAGTGGCACAGTGCTTGCCCAGCATGCACCAAGCCCTGGCTTCCATCCCCAGTATGGGCCTCCACTCCCTGCTGGGTTTAAACCTGCTGTTTGCTAACTGTGAAGCCTCAGGCAGGTCGTATAATAATTCTAGGCTGTGGTGGTCTGATGTGTCTGGTGGGAACAGTGATGGCACTTATCACACAGGGCTGTGGTGAGGAGAAACTGGATCCCGCGTACAAGGTGCGTGACTTGCCTAGCACACAGTAAGTGCTCAACAAATGCAGCTGTCATTGCTCCTCTCAGAGCCCTCTTATGTAGCTGGTCACTGTTTGGCTTGCTGCTGCAGAGCCTTTCCCTCTGGCCCTGGCAGCGCGGGGCACTGGGGAGCCTGGGGGACTCAGTGGCCAGCTGTGGGAGGGTATGCAGCTGGTGGGCAGGAGGCGCTGTCCAATATTCCATACACAGACGGTGGTGGTTTGGCTGGCTGCACTGGGGTCAGAGCCTTGGAGCCCAGCCTGAGGCAGCAGGATGCCCTATAGGCTAGAGGGTAGGACATAGGCAGTGGTGATAGAAATGAAGGGTCTTAGACATGCAGGTGGGCCATGGGTGATTGGGGAGGCTGTGGGCTAGACCTGGGTTTGTACTTTAGAAGGGATAGATGAGACATGATCTCAGCCTTGGGGTCCCCTCGGCCCTAGCAACAAGGCAGCAAGGCCCAGGTCTCCAAGTCAGCACTGAGGCTCAGGCAGAAGCATCTGGGGCCCAGTTTGCAGATCTGGATCCCACATGGGGATCAGACAGGGCAAGAGTGGCTTGGTCCTCTGTGTGTCCAAAACATGGTTAGACCTTTAGTGCCACCAAGCCTGCAGGTGGGGAGGTGTGAGAAATGGGTGAGAACTGGGAACTTCAGTTCCAGTGAGTTCTTAACTCACATCCCAGGAGTTTGATGAGGTCCTCATAGCTGGCGACCTCTGATGGCACCCCCATTTTACAGCTGAAGAACTCAAGACTCAGAGATAGACAGTGACCTGCCTGATATACAGGGTCAAGGAGAGGGTTAGAGTGGCCCTCAGTCTCCTGGATCCTGAGTTCTTGTTCATTTCAAGGAACTATGAACAATTAGGGAGGTGGAGGGTGGGAGAGTTGAAAGAATCCTGGATCAGCTCATAAAAACAGCCACTGTCACCTCACCGAGGGCTTACTGAGTACTAGCACTCTTCTAGGTGAGCTCGCTCTACCCTCAGGGGAACCTGGGAGGTAAGCACTGTATTATCATGCCCATTTTATATGTAGAGAAACTGAGGCTTGGGGCAATTCAGTATGTTGCCTGAGATCACAGCTAGAGAGCAGTGGCGCCACAGTTGAACTCCAGGCTTGTGCTGCCTGCTACTCTGCCACACAGGCAATCTAGGGGGCCATCCCAGAGCAGCTGGGTCATTGCTGTCTACTTTTGAGCATATCTCAGAGCCTTTCCTCAGAGTTTTTCCACATGTGAAATGGTCCTGGTCTCTTGGGGTCCTTGTGACAAGAAACTGGGATCCTGGAGGAGACTGTGCTGCAGAGGGAGGGTTTGTGATGGGAATTCCTGGGAAATGTGGATTAAGCAGATCATAAGAAGACTTTCTGTGCATTTGTGCACATGCTTATTTTTTGTTGTTGTCATTAGGTGCGGTCAAGTCAATGTCTAGCTCATAGTGACCCTATTTACACAGATGAAACACTATTGTCAATGCTTCTCTGCCATTCATAGGGTTTTCAATGGCTGATTATGTTTTGGGAATGGGTGGCTGGGTCCTTCTCAAAAGCCTATAGTACCTGGTGTTCCCAGGTGGTCTCTTATCTAAGTACTAACCAGGATCAACCCTGCTAAGCTTCTGAGATCTGATGGGATTGGATACCACAGTGGTACAGCTGCAGGCATATGCTCATTTAGGTGGATAATAATCCAGTGAGTGTAAAGGCTGTGAGCACCTTTTTGAGACTCTAGTCTATGGAAGTGAGAAGTAGGTGGCCAGCTAGCAAAAGGCTAATCTAGCCCACAGGTAAGTCTAGTTGGGTCCATATAGACCTTTTAGATATTCTGAGCTAACACTTAAAAAAAAAATCTGGATTTCTGACCTCCCTCAAAAAATCAGAAGAGCTGGCCCCGGTGGGCCATATTCCTATAAGGACATGATAGGGTGGGACTTAGTAGTAGTAGTGTCTCAAGACAGGCCTCCACAGCCTCCAGTCTTTATCTACAAGCTTGGTCCAGAAGGGAGTGTAAGGTGGAACCCCTAACCCACTACATTGCTCTTGGGTGGGTTTGGCGTCCTGTGGTCTGCAGAAAGGTTTAACAGGTTTAGGCAGCAAATCTGGGTGTGGATTGGGTTTTTACATAAACCTTTGACCAAACATCTTTTATATTTTATTTCCTTGTTTTAAAAGTCACACTAAAGAGCAGCAAACAAGTATACATATCCAAGACCAAAGTCAGAATTAATTTTGAAATATTAGAAATATTCTAATTATCAATATATAATCATTAGCATTCTTGTAAGTAAGCAGCAGCATAATAGAAGAAAAGAGCCCTTTGACAACAAAAATATGTAGACTACCTAGAAATAAACTTAACTTTAAAACTCCACTGAGGGACATAAAAGAATAAATGGAGAGATGCTATTTGTTCTTAGACTTAATACCATAAAGATGTCAGTTCCTCCTAAGTAACTGCTTAATTCTCAGCAATCCTAAGAAAAATACCAATAGATTGATTTTTTTCTTTTTTGTATTTGTCAAAAAAGTCCTAAATGCTAGGCAACCAAATACTCTAGAATAGCCAGAAAAATTCTGAAAAATTCTGAAATAAAGAAATGAGTAAAAGTCCTAGCACATTTAAAAACATATGATAAAGCTACAGTAATTAAAATTATTTTGAAATTGAAGTTTCAGTCAAATAGACCAGCACAGGGAGTCCAGAAATAGATCCAAATACATGTGGCTGTTTATAAATGTAGCCTGCTGGATCCCTACCTCACTCTTTACACCAAAATAAAGGGGTTATTGAAGTGATAATATGTTAATTATCTTGATTTGATCATTACACATTGTATACCGGTGTCAAAATATCACAATGTACCCCATAAATGTGTGTAATTATGTATCAGTTAAAAAAATAAATTCCAGGTTGATCAAACTCTAAATGGAAAAATGATAAAACCATAACAAACCAGGAAAAAAATATAAGGGAAAATTTTTTGTAATCTTAGAATAGGAAAGTCCTGTAAAAAATGTTCCAAATACAAAAGATTAAAAAATATAAATAACTGTTAAAATGTAAATCTTTTGTATATATGTAAAAACATCCCAAATACAAAGACCAAAATTGGAAAAAAGTGAAATACAGATGACAAAAAGTTAATACATAAAGATATTTTGCAAATGAATAGAAAAAATTAGTAGAAAAACCAGGCAAAGGATATGAATAGGTAAATTAATTCACTAGGAAAAGATGCAGATGCCTGCCTCAACAGTATATGAAAAGATGTGGACATTACTTGTAATTTTAAAGCTGCAAATTAAAACAGTCATAAGATACTTAAAAGAATGCCATTAGCTTATTAAAGGTTAGGGCTTAGTGTTGGAAAAGATATGAGAAACTCATTTTCATATACTATTATTTGAAATTAGAGTATAAATTGGTACAATTTCTTTTTAAGGGAAATTTGGCAATATCTATCAAAATTTCAACTATACATAACCTACCCTCTGATCCAGAGCTTTAAGTATAACATTTTTATACAAATTAAAGTATACATAAACTTTCAGGAATTTATCTCACAAACATATTCACATAGATTCACAGTGATATCTATGTGTATATGATAATCACACAATTTTTATAATGACAAACAAAT